>LBNU01035000.1:0-21090 GCA_014162995.1 Artemisia annua
GCATGTTATGTACGATTTAAAACATGATATTTGTTAAATTGAAACTACATTGTTTACGTAAGTAGATAATCTTAAGTTAATAACATAAATGTGTCGAGACGGATATGATCCAGATTAAAACTTATCATGTTCATTTTGTTAAAAACTAATAAAGATTTACAACTCATATACAAAAATCCATTGTTCACAGACACTCTTAAGGGTGCGTTTAGTTGCAGGAAAGTTTCTTAATTTTCTTTCTCTAGTTTTCTTGAGAACGGAGTAACTCTTCTTTCTCTAGGAAACCTTTTGAAAACGGGAAAACTTTAAATTCAAGTTCTCTAAATCATGGTTGTAATAGCAGAAAACAGAGAAATTTCAAAAAATACTTATTTTAAGCACGTTTTCTGTTTTGTGTGTGTTTCTTAGAAAACTTTTTCTAAAAAACTTCTCATTTTCTAACAACACACCCTTAGAATCACTCAGTCCGCCGATGTAAATGCGTATGTCGTGTTAGTTTACAGACCAGTTTAAGGTCGAACATGTTTAGAACATGTACCAAACTATATTGGTCTGACTTTTGATGCTGAACTCTTTGACTTTGAAAAATTCTAAAAGTAAAACCTCAATTATTTCTCAAGGAATAGTTAATAACATGTTGTAATAGAATATGTTATCTTTTGTTGAAAATAAACACATTTGGATAAAATCTCTATCCAAAATCATTCTGTTGTCCATGACTGGCATGTGCAAATCTTAAGAAAAAGTTAATTTGGACGATCCTAAAAGTTTTTTTTTTTTATTTTTTTTTATTTTTTTTTGTACAAATGTTATAAAAACATAAACAATAGTGGTTATTTCTACTTTTAGAAAGTTCAAGTACCAAAGCAGAAATTAGGATTTGTTGAGTTATTTCTACAAAATCGTTAATTCAAGATCAAATCAATGACCAAACTTTTATAGCATGAAGTATATAATTAGAAATTAAAGTTTTCTTTATAACTCAATGAGCAATTTTTATTTTTTTTTTCTTTTATTATTATTATTATTATTATTTTTTTCTCCCTTATTGCTTGAAAACACGAAACATTAAAATAAATAAATAAATAAATAAATAATTGTGTACATGACAGACACTGATCTGCTATCATAAACTTGTGTACACGATTACTTGTTGTCCAGTCTTAGTCAATCTTTTGTCACGAAACAAGACATCATCACATAGTATTATCAATTATGTGTCCACCCATCTATTAAGTGGAACTCTTTATCCTCAACGAAGACTGTCTACATATTACTTCCCACATATTCTGATCTAACAGATTAACTATTATTGTCGTTGTAAGGCCGGTTTCCATAAACACCTAATCTATCATGTATGAATTCATAACTTTGCTATGTTGTTACCCTAGCTACAAGACATAATACTTGCATACCCCTAATATATTCCACGTTAATATCACTTTATAGGGTAAGAAAACATTATTTGAAATAGTGTAAACAAATAATAGAGTAGAACTCAAACCTTTGAGAAAGTCGTTGTTTAAAGGTTCTCCGGTAAGTTGGATTCCATCGAACCGATTGAGTTAACATCCAATACAAACCCAACAATATTTCTGACACGAACATCCCAATCCAGTACCACGTCCTGCCACCGTTAAAAGCAACAGTTGTTGTTGCTTTTAGCGGTGGCAGTTGGGTTGCTCTATAAACCCATATCCATAAAATACACACCAAAACCGTTGCTGCAAATATTTTGTGTGTTCTACCACCTTTTCGTGTTTCTGTTTCAAATAGTCGACTGTTTTCGTCGTCCATTTGATTCTTTCCTAAAATGTATAGGTGTTTCTATAATTCTATCTGACTTTGATAACGTTGTATGAGCATGTATACATATGAGAAGGTGGCTATGATTATCTAGCTAATAGAACTTTTAAATATTATACTGTCAAGTGGATCAAATGCATTAGTTATGGTTTGAATTTGTGTGTGTCATGACAAAATTGTCAATTTGTGTAAGTATTGACCAATTATAATTCTTTAATGATTATGTGGAACATTGAGACTTTGAGATCGTTTACTAAAATTTTTTAAGGCTTCAAATTTTTATGTTTCAACTTTTTATATCGAGTTTTATGTTTCGTATTAAATAAAAAATTATTTCCAATAATAATAATAATAATAATAATAATAATAATAATAATAATAAATTGTGTACATGACAGACACTTATCTGCTATCATAAACTTGTGTACACGATTACTTGTTGTCCATTCTTAGTCAATCTTTTGTCACGAAACAAGACATCACATAGTATTATCAATTATGTGTCCACCTATCTATTAAGTGGAACTCTTTATCCTCAACGAAGACTGTCTACATATTACTTCCCACATATTCTGATCTAACAGATTAACTATTATTGCCGTTGTAAGGCCGGTTTCCATAAACACCTAATCTATCATGTATGAATTCATAACTTTGCTATGTTGTCACCCTACAAGACATAACACTTGCATACCCCTAATATATTCCACGTTAATATCACTTTATAGGGTAGGAAAAACTATTTGAAATAGTGTAAACAAATAATAGAGCAGAACTCAAACCTTTGAGAAAGTCGTTGTTTAAAGGTTCTCCGGTAAGTTGGATTCCATCGAACCGATTGAGTTAACATCCAATACAAACCCAACAATATTTCTGACACGAACATCCCAATCCAGTACCACGTCCTGCCACCGTTAAAAGCATCATTTGTTGTTGCTTTTGACGGTGGCAGTTGGGTTGCTCTATAAACCCATATCCATAAAATACACACCAAAACCGTTGCTGCAAATACTTTGTGTTTTCTACCACCTTTTCGTGTTTCTGTTTCAAATAGTTGACTGTTTTCGTCGTCCATTTGATTCTTTCTTAAAATGTATAGGTGTTTATATCTGGCTTTGATTATGTTGTATGAGCATGTATTTATATGAGAAGGTGGCTATGATTATCTAGCTAATAGAACTTTTAAATATTATACTGTCAAGTGGATCAAATGCATTAGTTATGGTTTGAATTTGTGTGTGTCATGACAAAATTGTCAATTTGTGTAAGTATTGACCAATTATAATTCTTTAATGATTATGTGGAACATTTAGACTTTGAGATCGTTTACTAAAATTTTTTAAGGCTTCAAATTTTTATGTTTCAACTTTTTATATCGAGTTTTATGTTTCCTATTAAATAAAATTCTGGTTTCTAATTTTTTTTTATGTAGTTTATAGGTGTTAAAAAGATATTCGTATTCAAATATCCGAAAATTTGATTGAAATTTGTTAAAATATTGGATTTATGATTTTTTAGTTTTGAACACTCATATGCAAGTTTTCTAAATATATAGATATTTGGATATTCAAATATATAAAAATGTCATTTGAAATTTTAGATATCCGAGTTGAAAAAAACTTAGCTAAAATAATAGGTCTACCGTAAAACAATCATCGCAAATTTCGTATATCCAAAATTTGTGATACAACTAATTATTGACAAGTTAATTAAATTATTTAAATTAACAATTTTTTTTTTCAAAATGACTTATTTAATATTTTCGCTTTAGCCCTTAAAATCCAATGAAATGACTTTTGTTGTTAATCATGGCACATAGCATATATACTATTTTAGAAGTACTTATAATTAGCTTATATGATTATTTGTGAATGCGTTAGGGTAAATGCAATGACCGACTAAATGGAAATAAGCAAATCATGCACAAGAACACGATGGTTAAAGTGGTTTAGAAGGTAAAGGGATCAACCTACGTCCACGAGTAAAAGGTTCTAATATATGTCTTATGGAAACAATAATTATTACAAACATGTATCCCATAGCGATCTTAATTGTACACGTAAATTAAGAGTTTTTAGCAAACTCGCATATCTATTTTGTATGTCATAAACATGAAAATTCTTTTATTTATCAAGTTAAAACCTAAAAATAATAATTAAAAAAAAAAAAAAAAAAAAAAGACATGAAATTTCCCGTGTGAAATAATTTATTATCAGTCCATCATAAATTGATTACAATATAATTGCAAAACGCTAACGGACCATAAGTCTACAATATAACTATTGAACTAAGTACCCAGCGTGCACTACTTTAGGTCTAACATCCCGAAGCCTATTTCGTCTATAGTTATCATGTTGAAATATCACTTGGAGTCGTCATCTAAATTTTCAAACATAAGAAAACCAAATGAGTCTCCATTCCAAGTTGAACATTTTAACATACAAAGTTAAAATACAAGAGTACTAGAGTAATGTTTGAATTTGTGTTATGATGTGACATGACGTAATAATTATAAATTTGTGCAAGTGTTACTTTAACAATTTGTGTTATTTGATAGCTTTGAGGGTGTTTGGGATTAGGGGTGTCATAAAACCCGACCCGACCCGAATCTGACCGGGTTCGGGTCAACTCGGGTCGGGTCAATTCGGGTCAAAAATCATATTCGGGTCAATCGGGTCAACCCGAATTGACTCGAGTTCTAAACAAGGTCCGGTTCGGGTATGTTTTTTTAGCCTTGACCCGACCCGAACCCGAGTTGACCCGATTAAACTAACACTTTACAATGTAAAATACTCGGGTTGACCCCANACATGAAATTTCCCGTGTGAAATAATTTATTATCAGTCCATCATAAATTGATTACAATATAATTGCAAAACGCTAACGGACCATAAGTCTACAATATAACTATTGAACTAAGTACCCAGCGTGCACTACTTTAGGTCTAACATCCCGAAGCCTATTTCGTCTATAGTTATCATGTTGAAATATCACTTGGAGTCGTCATCTAAATTTTCAAACATAAGAAAACCAAATGAGTCTCCATTCCAAGTTGAACATTTTAACATACAAAGTTAAAATACAAGAGTACTAGAGTAATGTTTGAATTTGTGTTATGATGTGACATGACGTAATAATTATAAATTTGTGCAAGTGTTACTTTAACAATTTGTGTTATTTGATAGCTTTGAGGGTGTTTGGGATTAGGGGTGTCATAAAACCCGACCCGACCCGAATCTGACCGGGTTCGGGTCAACTCGGGTCGGGTCAATTCGGGTCAAAAATCATATTCGGGTCAATCGGGTCAACCCGAATTGACTCGAGTTCTAAACAAGGTCCGGTTCGGGTATGTTTTTTTAGCCTTGACCCGACCCGAACCCGAGTTGACCCGATTAAACTAACACTTTACAATGTAAAATACTCGGGTTGACCCCAAACCCGAGTTGATCCGACCCGAACCCGAATTGACCCGACCCAAGTTGACCCGAGTTCTAAATAGGGTCGGGTTCTGGTATGTTTTTTTTAGACTTGACCTGACCCGAGTTGACCCGAACCCGACCGGATCAACCCGAATGACAGCCCTATTTGGGATTGTCTACCACTATTTGATTATTTTCTTAATATGATTTGACATATAAAGTTGTTTATAGGTGATATGCTTATTTTGTGAATGCCTTTGGCTACGCGCAATAATCCACGAGAAACAAATAATTAATCACATATTTAGTAGGCGCGAGTAAGAAGTACAATCTTCTTTTATAATGCAAATGGTGAAATTTATATTAATATCAAAACATCTTGTACATCAATATAAGATACAACTGAATTAGACATGCCAAAATTCATATTCAAAAATAGAAGATACTACATTATTCGATATCTGCAAAGCTTAATATTATCTCTGTCATACTTTCCAGCCTAAAAACCAGAAGCCTGCATAATCCTTTCCAAACTTTAATCACAGTTTAGAAGCACCCTTTTGTTTATGCACAAAAGACCATAATCTCTCATCTACATTTCTATCTTAACTTCCCACCAAGACCATTCAACCCGCATCCACAATGAAAGTACAATCTTCTTTGCGTGTACTATGAAGACAATACTATGTCACAATCATATAAATGTACTTGCTTGGTCGAAACCTGAATAGGATAAAGCTTTAACAACATAACATTTGGGAAAAGTGTCATTATAGCATAAGGAAATACATTTTTCTCTTTTTGAAAATGCAATTTAAAAGTACTTGGGCAAAACATAAGTAGTATGTATATAGCTAAGAGCACTAGGTGTGGTGGCTAAGCCACACTCGCCGTTCCTACGTGGAACCCTCGCCGGCCTCGCCACCGTTCGCCGCCACACCGCCCCCCCTCGCCTTGGTTTGCCGTTTGGTGGTTCGTCACTTCCCCGGCGAGGTTTGCAAACGTACGGTTTGCAGCTTTTTTTTTTTTTTTTTTTTTTTTTTTTTTTTTTTTTTGCCAAATTGTGATTGCTTATTTTTTTATTTTATTTTTATTTTGGTTTAAAAGAATGTGTCACTATTTAATCATGTTCTTTTGTAAAAAAAAAAAAAAATAATTATGATCGTAAGTTCTTTAATGTAAGATTTTTTACGAAATGAATACGTTAAACATTAAACACCAATTATTAAACATTGATACGTTAATGAAACATGAAACAACGAAACGGAATTGAAAGTCCTAAAACTAGCAGTACGCAAAAACCTAGCGATTTCAGTAAAAGAATCATCGAGACCGCAGCACTCCGTCATCACTCGAAAGCACTCGAAATCGTCATCAACTCGTTGACAGCACGGGGCCAATCCCATGTGCGGATTCGATATGCACAACGAGCTTCTCTCCGAGCCCGTTTTAGCTAACCAGTACTCCTCACTAGCTCTTTCTCTCCTCTTCTTCGCTCTGGCCTGAACCCTCAAACAACTCTTGCATGTCTTGCTCGTACAGTTCATCTTTCATCAATGGCCCCGTGGTGTGGAATTGTTTGGTGTGGGTTTTGTGGTGGTGGAAACTTGTTTAAAGATGGAAAACATAACTTCAGGTGAGTGATTTGTGGTGGAGTGTCATAATGGAAAACTGGAAACAAAAGTCTTGCGGTGGCTTATTTGTGTTGTTGATTGTCATCACTGGAAAAACTGGAAACAAATCTTCAGGGAGGGGTGTTGTATTCTGAACCATTATTTTGGGGAATTCTGATTAGCCATTATTTTGAGAGCACGAATTTGTGATTTGTGTATGAGTTATGTGTGATTTGTGTGTGTTTTTGGAAGACTGGGCAAGGTATTTATAGGCACTTTTACATTCACAATTCAAAATTTAGCCCCGCTCATCGAATTTGAATTTGAATTCAAACGTTTAAGCCCGCCATTTTTGAATTTGAATTTAAAAATGTAAGAATTTCACACGTTTTGTACTGGGCACGTTTTTTTTATTATTAACTGTGTACTGCATGTTTTTTGAATTTGAATAAATGTGTATGCATGTTATTTTGAATTGAATTCAAAGAGTTTTAGCCCGAGCCATTTTTTGAATTTGAATTTGAAACTTATCCTGCGGCTCAGTTTATCCACTCCTATAATATAGATAAACTATCATAGAATTTGTCACGACACTTCACAGCACTTAACTCTCTAAGAGGAACTCAGCAATGGCCTCATCGTTAGGTCTATTGAAGAAGAGCTTGCTTGCAGATATGGGGCAAAACGTGCATGAGCTCCATACGCGAAGGACCTTTCTGGCAAGTAGTAATAGAAAATTCAATGAACAATCTTGATGGTGCCTTACCGTAACAAAAGCCAGATTACGGGGTAAGTGGGGCCAGATGAATGTTGATTGCCATAATTATCATGAAATTTACTTGAATTTGGCAGGCCCACCCCCTGAGCCTAGACCGTTCGTCATTGAAAGATGCTCAATGCAACGTTTACAGAACGCCCATGGTGTGCATTCAGCATATTTTCACGTTTTTGGTTCATTTTGGCGTAACAACCACGCCTGGAAACCGCCTTTAGGAATTAATGTCTTTTTGTATTCTGTATCGTGTGTTATTTATCGTTTTTTTTTTTTTTTTTTTTTTTTTTTTTTTTTTTTTTTTTTTTTTTTTTTTCGTATTGTAACTTTTTTATTTTGATGGAATAAAAATTAGTATGTTTTATTGTTATGAATAATTAGTGAAATGAATTAAATTTATTTAACGAAATGAATAAAAATAAATAAATGTGTAAGTGGTGGTGCCCAAATGAAGAAGTTGAGGTTAGTTGTGAGTGAGGAGGGGGTTAGTTGTGAAGAGGTGTTGGGGTGATGTGGCACCGGTAAGGCCCAAACGAAGAGGTTTGGCTAGCCACCAAACATATTAAGAAACAATTTTAGATATCAACTAAAGTCAAAAGAACAAATAATCATTGCATCAAAATTGATTTGTTTTTATGGAAAAGGTTAAATAATTATTTATTTATTCTATCAAAGTTTGACCCGTCTATTTTGGTGGGTCTATATTTGTTTCTTTTGTCGGTGGGCTGTTGACTCGATTGGGCCTGTGGCTATTTGGCAACTAATGGGCTACGTGGCTATCATTTTCTTTCTGCTTTGCATTACGATGATCTAGCGTGTTCATAAATCGGGTAATATCCGCCGGAATCGAAAATCGAAATCAACTCGAACCAAATTTGTAACCGAATTGAACTTGTCAAAATCGAATTGAACTGAACTAAATATTGGCTTTTCAGTTTGAATATAGTTTTGCCAAAATAAAAACTGAACATATCAGAAACCGAATTAACATAAATATATATATTTTCTATGTTATATATAAAATAAAATATTAAAACTATGATTTAAGATTATTTGCGGACCAAACTTTTTTTATATACAAAAGATTAATCTCCATCCTATATCTTTATTTAATCTAATGGATGAGATTAATCTCAACAATTTAAAAAACTCATTTTCATCTTTTTTTTTTTTCTTTTTTTTTTTCAAATATTAATATCTTTCAAACCGTTAATCGTTAAGCGGAAACAAATATACCGTTACGACGAGCATTTAATTATCTTTCTATAGATAGGTACTTTGATATATACTTTCGACAAAAATTTTTTTCGTGTTTTTCATTTTTTTTTTCGTTACTGAAATTTGCATGAAAAAATCACATGTGATATATCGTATATGATATGTAATATCACATGTGATATTAGTGTTAAATCACATGTGATACATATCACATGTGATTTAACACTAATATCATATATGATATTACATATCATATATGATTTTTTCATGCAAATTTCAGTAACGAAAAAAAACGTGAAAAAATGAAAAAAAAAATGTGAAAAAAATAAAACGAAAAAAAAACGTGAAAAAAACGAAAATAGTTTTTTTGTCGAAAGTATATTAAAGTGTCCGTCTATAGAAAGATAATTAATTGCTCATCTGTAATTATTTTCGCTTAACGATTAACGGTTTAAAAGATATTTAAATTATAAAAAAATATATGAAATATTAAAATGCTTTTAATCTCAACCATTGATTTCTTTTAAATTAAAGGTGCAGATGAGTCCATTTATATGTAAGAAAAGTTTGGTATGTAAAATAACTCTACTCTAAAACTATTACTTAGTATAAATATAATGCTCATATTTTTTATGCTTGAAATCTTTTTTTTTTGCGCTAAACTTCTATATGATTTAATGGAAAAAATTATGTGTAATTTGGGTTATACGGGTCAACCCGAAAACTAAACCGAATTCAAATCCAATTTTTGGTTCTATTTAATCCAATTCGAATTCGGTTCGGTTTGGTTTTCGGTTTTACTCAATAAAAAAGTTTTAACCGAATAAACTGAATAACTCGAGAACCGAACCGATGAAGCCCTACTTTGAACTACGATGATTTCACGAATAGGGGTGGCTCAAGGGTAAAGCTACTAAAACCATCGCTTTAGGCCCCTGATTTTCTAAAGCACCATCATCACATCATGTATAAAGTCGTTACATCTATTCTTCAGCATCGCCTTTAGGGCCCCGACATTTTTTAAGCCCCTAATTTCCTAAAATACCTTATACAATTTAGGATTTGAAGCCGCAACTACATTTATCTATGTTCTTTAGACCTAAAGTTTATTAGATACTAAGTCCATCATTTTAATTTATGAAAACGAATGAACACATACAAGCGCACTCGTGTTGGTTCAATTTTGTCGTCTTAGCCCTACTTCTAGAGCACCAAAAGAACGACGTTTGGTTTCTCTATTTGTTATTTTGTCTTTCACTCATCAACCGGCTCTTAATCTACTAAGTGTTCTTGGTTTTTATAGATAGACGTCATATATATTAGTGCAAATATTACGATATTTAAACTTAACGGTTTCTTCGGTTTTAATGATGACAAACATATAACTTGTAATGCATAACGTAAAATGCGCAAGTTACTTGTAAACACAAATCATAAATGCATACTTACATCAACACCTCTCGACGTCTCAAGTATGTTTCTTCAAAGTCGTAGATTTTCATCCCGATGTAAATCACTCAAGGTATGGACAAATAAATCTACTACTTGACAAATGATCAAAAGATTATATTTTTCTTTAAACTTCACAATTTTAATGTGACAAAACATTTTTCAAAAATACATTTTACAAATTATTTTTGAATTAAAAAGAAATGTTTTAATTTGAAAAATAGGTTTAAAATATTCCCCAACAGTTATATTTTACCCAAACCAGCTCCAAACTCCCCCAAATAAACTTTCACCACTAAAGACAAAAATGTGAGTGTTTTTGTCCCGGACGGTACCACGGTACCACTAAAGTTAGTGGTACCGTGTGACAATTAGTGGTGTCGTCCCCCTGTAACGGTCAAATTTCTCTTTGTCTATAAATAGTGAACCATTTTACACTTCCCACTTGATTTTTCCAGTCACTTTTCTCTGGTCTAATCCTTTCTTAGTTAGATCACTTTCTTTGATCATTTAAAGAGTCTTAGTTTTTTTTAGAGTGATCCAATCATCCATTCAAGTGATCACCTTCATTCCTCTTCTAGTCTAAGAGAAGAACACAAAGTATCAAAAAGATACAAAGTGTTAGAGTCATTGAGCAGTGTACTTGCATTACTTGTTGTAAGCTTGTTGTATCTTGATATACATCAATTAGTCATTATCTTTTGTTTAGTCTTGTGAGTGTGGATCATTGTGATCTTGTTGAGATCTTGAAGATCTCTTGTAGCTAGTGAGCTTGTGTGTTGATCAAGTGGATCAAGGGTAGATCGGGTAGATCGTGTACGTTGTGTTGATGGTGTGATTAGTAAGGATCGGGTAGATCGTGAGTAGATCGGGTAGATCGAGTGTAGATCATGTGGATCTTGTAGCTTGTGTGCTTTGTGTGGATCGGGTAGATCGTGGTAGATTGGTACTAGCTAAGATTAGTACTCGACATTTAGCTTAGTGTCGGAAAATAATGTAAGCGACGTTGTATGGTTTTCTCCGCCGAGAATGGAGCTTGTTGATTAGTGAAGTAACTCTCGAGTTGGGTACTCGGGGAGTGGAGTAGGGCGAAGAGGAGCTTCGTGACCGAACTACTATAAATCGCCGTGTCCGGGTTTGCGCTTTCTTTACTTATCACTTTACGTTTATATTTGCATTTACCGCTTTACATTTATATCTTGCGTAGCATTTATACTTGTGTGGTTTGTTGCTTATATTGTGTTAGTTATGTTTTGTGTCATGGCATATTATTTGAAATATGTCTAAGTTTGTGTTGTTGCCACATGCCTTACTTGATGCTTTATATTATATTTAGTTCTTGTAAGACTTATGTTGACACTTTACATAGTATGTCACACTTGATCGGGTGTTTGATACAAAAGTTTTTAAGTTTTTAAATGGAAACGTATTCACCCCCTCTACGGTTTCCACAATATAGACAACTTTACTAAAACCATAACAAATAATCGAAAGACCCTGTTTTAAAACTTTGCTTTAGCCCTCCGTAAGGATTGGGCCACCCTGCTCACGAATATATGGATTTCGGTTTATTAAGTTACATGGATGTTAAAATAACATTCAACTTGTGTCCACAAATTAAATTACTAAAAATCATACGAGTGTGTAAGAAGCTATATCTCAATTAGATCATACGAAATGGTGTAGTGGTGGCTGGCGTCGTGCTGAGGTGGCTTGGCGTCATAAGTGGTCACCACTGCAGAGCAAAACAGCCTTAGTCGTGGTCATGAGGCCGAGTAAAACTATAAGTTCCCCCTTATATTTATTGCGAGTAAAGTGGTTTAAAAGTGATGAGAGTATATGAGTGATAACATCAAATTTACCCATGATTTAAGCGTTAATTTCCCTTTGAATTGCTCATCTTTTCTATTCATATGAAGAATATATGCTCTTATTTCTTCCTATTTTGGTTTCAGGGTAAAGATGAGTGAAAGTACGTTATGGATGATTTATTGGCTTAAGAGTGGGAATTACGCTTAAAGTTACGTTGAAGACACAAACACGGCGGTTTAGTTAAGTGATGATACTACACCGTCAGATGTTTTATCCCAAGAAATGAAGACTACGCAATAGCAAGCAAATGAGCTACGGCGTAACAGAGATAACCAAAGGCTACGCCGTAGTTAGTAATTGGACTACGGCGTAATGTTGAAGATATGAGCCCTACGCCCGTAACAAGTCATTGAGTTACGGCGTAGGAGAGATTTTACGAAGACTACTGGTATGTGTTAATTCACACATACATTTTCACCTAAATTACGGACCAAAAAGACCAAAAACCCGACCATAAATGCCAAATATATATTGTTTTTGTATTTTTTATTGTGCAGGTACGGATATATGAAAATGGGACAAATATCACGAGAAATCAACAAACACGAGCACGAGATTGTGGAAAGAGCGTTTAAAGCCGAGCCGGGGAAGAGTTTGGATTATATTTGAGCTTAATTTGTCAAAGTCAACCTCGGAGAATCACAATATGTCAAGTTTAGCCCTTGGAAGATACTTTCCACAATTGGCAGAATCGGTCCTTGCTTTATCAGAATTTACATATGCAGTCCTTGTCAATTTATTTACAACTATACACTAAATTGCCTAGCCCATTTCCCCTTTAATCAAAACCACCAAAAGCCCACTACCCTAAAAACATAACACCAAGCCCACACCATTTTAAGCTATCAACCCGGCCCTTGAATAATAAAACCCGGTGGTCAAAACCCCCTTTCCCACTAGTCAAAATAATAAAAATATAACCCCTCTTCCCCATTTACCCACCCCCCAATTTTCACTGTTCACACTAGCCCTAACTTTCCCCACACAAAATTACCACAATTAAGGTCTCTTTTGGAATTTAATACGCGCTTCTAGAAGGTCTGACATGTCAGCGATCCATGTGACTTCAAGACACATGATTGGTGGATTTCACGTGGAAGTTTGATCCAAGGGCTAAGCTTATTGATTGATTTTTGGGAAAGGATCAAGGGTGGTGATTGAAGTTCGAGAAGCATCTCTGGAAGCCCTAGAAGTCCTCCTCATGCAATAAAAGCCTCCTCACCTCTCCAAATTGAAGATGTTAGCTGATTAGGAGTAGGATTAGAGTAGTGGTAAATTAGTTTTAGCTTAAATTCATGTTTTTAGCTGTAATCTTTTAGTTTTCAAACGTTTGTAATCCATTTTCAATTAATACAAGTCAGTTTTCATTCTAATACATTTCTACTTTAAGCTTTCACTTAACTGTTTTGTAATTCCATAAGCTTTCAATTCTGTTTTCATAAGCTTTTGTAAGCTTTTTCATAGCTTGCTGTGAGCTTATTGGTTTTTAAATTCTGTTTTAGTAGTAAAATCTCAAAATAGTCAATGAAAGTCAATGAAAAGCTCATGATGATGATTATGATGAATCTGGTGGTAGTTTATTGATCAGTGGTGTGGTGTTTGATGATTTTGCCTATCTTAAAATAGGCTTGGATTGGTGTTTTACCCTATTTCAGTTAGGGTCACAGATTTGTAAGTCTCATTTAACATTTTCAAGCATAAATCTGATTTCCATGTGTAGTAGCTTAGATTTGTTTTTTAGTTTATTGTTACATTACTGCTATCTGATCTTGTGGTAGTAGATTTCTAAGAGTTTAAGTGAGTTGATTACATTTAAAGTTTATATGCCATTAAACCGTTTTAAAGTTGTCCTGTTTTGATCGATCTGTGATCCTGAGTCTTTGTTGTTCATTGTTGAAATTTATAATTGATCTGGCTTCTAGTGTAGTGGTGTGAGTTAGATTGATCACTGTGATAGTCTATTAGAGACTTATCTGTCATTGGTTATGTAATCTAAGTATTTAGGGCTGCTCGTTCTACTTTTCTGAGTTGTGTTTGTTCATTGTTGCACTTTGTAGTCATTTTAGCTTCTGATAGTATTATTACATCTGTTTAGATCATAGGTTCAGTTATAGTTAGCTTAATCATGCTAGGTGTAGTGTAATCAATAGTTAAAGGACTGTTTGGATCTGCTTCTTATTAGGTGACATTGTTGTTTGATTGTTGTATTGTCTGCATAACTAGCTCTCTATAGGCATAATTAGGTTTGTTATAGCACAATATAAGTAGTTTTATTGCACAAGAGTCAAAATTAACTTAGAATTCCATGTCTGCTGCTTAATGTGTATTATATTCATGTTAATTTGATAATCTGATGTATTCCATGTTAGTGATTGTGATCTAAAATGTTAATCATGTTCATTATACATCTAGGATTAGATATTGGTTGTTTAAATCAGATTTAGTCAAACTAAATGTGCTCATCAATAGTCAACTATCTGTTGCAAAATCTGCTTGTTACCGGTCTTCATGCACCTGAACTAGGGTCCAATTAGGATAACAATTGAGACCTGGTGATAGGGCTTTTGGTAATTTTAGATGGTCAGTATGGTAGTCTAGCTTTTGCCCCCACTAGGTTTCATGTTAGAGCTTATTGAAGTGCTTATTTGCTTTTGCTAAGTAGATCCTTACACATGCTTTACGGATTTCATGTTAGACCTGTAATTGTGCTTTTTGGTTTGTTTTCTGAGTTTTCTTGGATTAATTGAGTAGATTTGAGCTATTTGTAGTGTTTTACATGGTTCATTAGTTTCTGGCTTATCCTAGTTGACATCTGCTTATTTCAAGAGCTTAATTCATATTGCTATATGGTTCATTTGCATGATTTTGTGAATTCTTTGGTCTGATTATGTGTGATAGAGTTTAGTTTAGTACTTTGAACCTTCTGTGTCAGTTTTACAAAGTTCTATTACAAGTGCTTATTAATAAGCACTTGTAATAAGCTGTTTTTAAGCCAAAAAGCACTTTTTCAGCTTCTTTTCCACTTTTCTTATTTTTCTCAGATTTCAAATAATATTTTAGAATTCTCCTAAAAATTTCATAATTTTTCTCAATCATTTACTATTTCTTTTATTTTTAAATAGTTTTCAGAATTTTCTACAAAGGTGAATATCGGTAGGATCATCCTGGTCCCATGCATCCTAAGGATGCCAACCGGACCCTCTTTCCAAGGACCCGGCCCCAGGCAATGAGAGCCTGTCCCAGTGACTGTACTTATCAGGAGGTGGGCTATGAACCCTGGCCATTTTAGTTTTCAGAATTTTAAATCATTTTTAATTTCAAATGAATCACAAAAAGACAAAAAAAATAGTTTCTGATTTAATTTTTAAATTTCATTTTCAGTTTATTAAGAGTTTGCAAAAATAAATTTGTAGAATAAATCTTTCATTTTATAATTAGTTTGATTTTCTTTTATTAAATAAAAATACATAAATAGTTTTTAATTCATATTAAATAAATAAAAAGTCAAAATAACATTTTTCTTTTTCTTAAAACTTTGTTTTATCATTTCAAAGTTTTAAAAATTTCATTTGAGCCCGTAGGTTTAGTCTAGCTTGTAATTCACTTTTTAATTTGTTACATAGACCTTTTTTTTAGTTTATGCTTACGTTTTTGACGTTTGTGCTTAAGTGCTTGTACATTGTGCATGATTACTTGTTTTTGTTTGTATTTCCATATTATTAGTTGTAAAACTCAAAAATAATCACTTTTCACTTTTTCACGATACGATTTCACGAATCGTTAACCTCGATTCCATTCACCTTCACACGGACCACGACCCGGGTTTTGCTTATTCGTTGAGCAATACTTTGGACTTTTATGATATATATTGGAATTAACACATCAACTACGCCCGTAACAAGTCATTGAGTTACGGCGTAGGAATAATTTTACGAAGACTACGACGTAGCACTCCAAAAAGCTACGCCGTAGAGGTCATGAACGAAGGTTGCGGCGTAGCTCACTATCTAGCTACACCGTAGTTGTGGATAAACATGGAGTTACGGCGTAGATGGCCATGGAGTTATGCCATAGTCATTTATTATGAAGGTTACGGCGTAACTTATTATTTAGTTACGCCGTAGTTAATTACTTGGGCGCAAAGTGTTCAAGTCCAGGGGCGGAATTCGTCAATGTTAATTAAAATACATGTTTATGTGTATTATATGAAAAAATGGAAGACAAGGACTTAATGTTTACATAACGAAGGATGAAGGACTAAACTTGGATATGGTCCAAAGTTCAACATTATATAAAGAAAACCATGTCCGTGAGATTGACATCAATTCATAAAAGGGTTTCGTTTGGTTGTTGACTGCCGACACACGAAGACAAAACAAAGGAGGAGTAGGCAGTTGGTGGCGTTTCGCCCCGGTATTTGACTAGGGGATTAAAAGTATTTATCTAGCATGATATGTATTATTTCTTGACACTCATTTATTTATTAATTTTCATTATTTTTTATTACAATATTGATTCTGCATGATTATTGATTGTCGTGTTGCCTTTTCATGTTTTATTAAATTACTTTTGTCGTTTAATTAATTAATTATGGCATACTTGTTTATTGAGCTACGGCGTAGTCATATATTTGACTACGGCGTAGCAATATATCCCACTACGGCGTAATGATTAATTAATTATTTGGTAATTTATTATTTGATCTGTATTTGATAAGGCGAAAAGTGTACCGCTTTTCGGGGATCATTTAAGCCCTAAATCGTATTTATTTGATCAAATATCGCCTTAAATCGTTCATTTTGGCATTTTAGGTACTTTGGCGAGAAATTCTGGAAAAGGAAGCATCTTGGACGTTTTTGGAGCATAAAAGTGAAGAATTCGACAAAGTGTCAAAAATCTGCTGAATAGTACCCTTGACGGCGTCAAGCATGGATGTGACGCCGTCAAGCCTTGATAAGCCAGAATGTTTTTTGGGAGTTTTTTAAGGGGACGACGTCAAGAAGGCCATCAAGAAACCCAAACCACGGCGAGGTGACGGCGTCAAGGCTATAACGTGACGCCGTCAGATCTGTTTTTCTATATATATTCGCATAATTTTTAGTCATAAGTGTGGAACTTTTAAGGGAGAAACCCTAGACGATTTTTAGCAGCTTTTTCAAGGTTTTTAACCTTGGGATCTTCCATGTTACATTGAAGATAAGTAATCAATTAATCATTCAATATGTCTATGTGTTGTTTGATTCTATCTTGTTCTTGTCTTTTGTTTAACATGCTAGGCTAGGTTTTCTTTGTGTTTGCTTAGATCTAATGAAACCTAACTATTGATTATTGATTGAATGGTGTGTTATTAATTGTATTGGATGGGTGATTATCGATGTTAGGCTTAAGAAAACTGGCAGACTTCCGGTTGGTAACATGCTTGAACGTCTTAAGAAACATGAACCAAGGTGTACTAAGGTTATTTGATTGTATTTAATGCATGAGCGAATTCTAGTGATCCCATGTTAGGAGCTTCTTAGCCGGCTCGACATAGGAGTGAAGTAGGAGCTCATAGAGTTAGGGGAAGTCCGTACACACCCCTACGAATGGTATTAAGGAATACAATCCGTCATCCACGCAATTAATACACACTAATCAATCGGTAAAAGATAGTTAGGGAGTAAGGAAATCTAAGTAAACACACTTCTCTCCATATTAGTTTTCACAACCATTTACTTTCTTGTTATTTTATTTTATTTGCATTAGTAGTTATTTGGGTTAGTTGACTAGCAACTAATTCCGCCCACTCCTTCAAACCCAAGATTTTTACTTGCTTTCCTAAAAATAATAAAATACAAAAAGAATCTTTCCTCACCCCTAGACCTATTAGAGTAGCTTTTCAATCCTAACGACACTATTCCCGCAGAGAACGATCAATCCCCCGGTACTTGCCACTACACTATACTACATCGGTCAGGTACAATGCCTGGTGGGGATTGCAAGCTTCTCAAGATCCCTTGAGAAGTAAAACCCTAGTGCGTGGTCACAATCCCGCGCATCAGTATTTATAGTTTATTATTAGTTTTGTTTGTATACTTTCATGGCGAGTCTTGGGACACTCTAGTTCACGTAGAGTTTAGCGTTGGTTGTTCCTTAGAGGCTTGTGGAATTAACCCTAGGAAGCAAGCCGATAGGGATGTGACTTGGTGATAGCAATATCACCATACATATGCGAATTAACCCTAGGACCACCTACCAATGCTATACGCTTAACGGAATTAGAGGGGTGTAAGATCTGACCATGCCGCATCCGCTATACTTGTCCATGTTAGTAGAGGCACTTAATGACTCTTACATCTTCGTACCGATGAACCCAAGGCTTTACAATAGTTTTGGATAGGACAAGGTGTAAGATAGACGTAGGTAATTTAACCCTCTGATCCGAAATGAATTTAATCCCAGACGAAACAATAATAGACACCGTTACTTTTATTACTGAGAATAGATCACCAGATGACCCTTGGTAACTAACAATTACTTTGGTGAGGAATCTAAGATCATAGGGTAGACAAATTGACCATTGGAGTCTACCGACTTTATAACGGTTTGAGAATTAGATCTTAATTATTATTCCCATTAGTTGTTTGCAAGAAAACCTTGCCTATTAATCATATCGAATTAATTTCATTTACTTTCACACTTCGTTTATTTCACTTTATTAGTTTAATTAATCTTTCATCTCTAAAACCCCCTTTTATAAACGTGACATAGACTTTAATTAGGATCCACACGCATAGCTCTTGGGATGACCTCGGCTTTACCAACTAGCTATACCTCACACGAACGGGTACAGTGTCCGTTAGTGCATTAGGTAAACCTTAGGTAAACGAGACACTTATAAATAATAAAACCTGGTCGGTAAAACCTGCATCAAGTTTTTGGCGCCGCTGCCGGGGAGCTATTAGGATTTTAATTTGAGTCTTTATAGTTTTTAGTTCTTTTTATTTTTATAATTTTTGTTTTTCTCTTCTGTTTTCTTTGTTTCTTAGTATGTTTCAGGAAGTAATGGAGATGGAGCCGGATTTTGATAACATGACATTAAATGAATACTGGGAGTATCAACGCAAGGAGGAGGAGAGATACCATTGAAATCTTCGTTTTAGGGGATTTAATACGAGACCACTAACTCCAAAGCCTGTTTATCAATCTCCCCAAACATATTCTAATACGTGTTATGTATCTCCTCAAGCGTACGATGAGTTGGATATGGATAACATGACCATGCAAGAATATGAATGGTACATTGCCAATCATTGTCATGAGAAGATTAGTTTGAATAATCACACTCGCTGGGAAGACCCGGATTCTGAAAAGGATGAGGAGATCAATACTGAGTGTGATGATGATGAATTCGGAGATGTGAACCATAAAAGTGATGACCTTCTTAACTTTCCTATTTCTCCTATTTCTAACGTTTTTGCTAGTATTTGTAAACAGGTTATTGATGAGGATGATTTCAACACCACAAGCGATGAAAAGGATGTCTATGAGGAATGTGAGGAATTGGACTTGGATGCTTATTGGGATATCACGGTGGAGGATGTGGAAGAGCTTAGGAAAATATTAACACCCACCGTGTTTGACGAACCTAAACCAATACTAGAAGCACAACCTTTGACCTCACCGATCACACCCCCCAATGACTATTATGAAGCTCCAACTACCAACCCGATTTTGGACAAGCCTTTAAATGAATTCGGTGATGAGCTTTTGAATATTACCGTGATTGAAAAAAAAGCCATAAGTGATCCTGCAAAGGATGTGGAGCTCGAGCCATTGATTTATGAAGAACCTTTTTCATTCACTATGGATGTAGAGGTAAACATGGCCGTTATTGAGATGCCAGTTAGTCAACAACAACATGGAATGAGCCAATCATCGACAAATACGGGTATGGTAAGGACGGAAATGAAATCTCAAGTAAGGTATAATTCATCATTTCCTTATCTTATAGCTAATTCACCCTCATGGTGTCTATAGCTACTTTCACCCACACTTGATTTCAAGTGAAGGAATGAACACCCTTTTACTCGGTAAATAAGGGTATAGTCAAGCTCGTGACTCAAACAAAAACAAGCGCTTCGTGGGAGGCACCCCATGCCTATCTTTGTATTTTTGTTTTTACTTTAACTTTTGATTTTATTAGTGTAGTTGGTTTGGTATGTTTTGTTATAATCATTTTGCAGGTAATAGAGAAAGGTGGACGATAGGGGAGCTAAAATTGGAGTCTCCACTCCAAATATTTTCCTCAGAACACAACTACGGCGTAGCTCATTTCCTGACTACGCCGTAGCATCCTCCAGGTGACGGACTGTTTGATTTTACCACCTGCGACGTAGTCCAACATTATTACTACGCCGTAGCTTTCTCCTGTACCAAATAAATTTAAAATTTTTATAACAAACATACTATAACTTGTATTAGTTTTTAAATGAACTTTGTGGGTGTGTTCCCTGTAAACCCTCACGAGACTTCCCTCGTCCACTTAGGACACCAAGTGGTTTAAAAGGCTTGTTGCATACGCTAAATGCAACCGTGATTCCTACGAAAGTGAGTTAGATTCTATTTCATTTTTATTTTTATACATTTCATGTTATTTTTGCTTTTATCCGGATTTTCGCTTTGTTGGTATTAGTTTTCTTGCTAGCTCATAGGTTTGTGGAATATGATGAGGTGCATAGCTACAAGAAAACACTTTCTATCCAATCTATTTGAGTACCGAGATGGTGGTTGAGAAGATTTTTTGATGGAGATGGATCTTGCTCGAGGAGGCACGTTTGAAGCATGATACGGAAAGTGTCGTCTATTGATCATACTGAGCAAATCCAGGGGAGTTTTTCTGTTCCATTTCTAACCCTTCCTATTATTATTTTATATGCCTTAGTATGACCCAAGTGGGGGG
>LBNU01035000.1:23170-49450 GCA_014162995.1 Artemisia annua
GTTGAGCATAAAGAAGCTCTAGTTAAGCTAGAGTAAAGGTTTCTACTTTTAAGTTTCTAAAATTCAGTTTCTTAGTGTAAATTTGCATTTTACTGTATTACAGCTTATTAGTGCTTATTCCTGTGTAATTTATGCTTATTTGGTGTTACTAAGTCATATTATAGCTTTAAATTAAGTGCTTAATAGTATAAATCAGTTGTGCAATCTATTTTCATTTTCACAGTTAAAATAGAAAATTTGATCAACTTGAATAATTGTGATATACACCTATGGTTTTATGTTCAAATCAGTCTAAGGAATCAATAATTGATCAATTGAAATCAAGTTTGTGGTCCAAATCAATAAGCTCCTTTTGAAAATCAAAATTTCATTCAGTTTAAAGGGGTGTTTGTTTAAACTGTCATTTGTGTGATCCAGGGGTCATTGGTTGTATATTGTACTTGATACATGTCATTTAGGTTCTAAGAAACTCATATCAAGTGGAAAAACCTGTGGTCTTTTGTAAGAAAGTCAATTTCACTCTTAATCTCATCTAGTTGGTAAACTGTTAAGATTTTTGAGTCTAAATCCATCAAAACAGTTCATAAGTTGTTAAGGTTGCTCAATTTCATGATCTTGTAGATTAATATAACATAATCAGTCCATAAATCAAGATCAAAACTCACCAAAGTCAACTTAGATCATAAATCAAAAAAGTCAAATTAGACAGAAAAAGATTTTTGAATAAAATGGTTGATTTAATTGTGAATTAGTTATTGTGATTTAGGTTAAAAGCTTGTAGGGTTTTAATATCTAGTTGCTAAGCTTCATTAGGGTATTTTTAATTAATTTTTATCTAGCTTAAAAACTGCTTTTTGAAGTACTTTTCTTTGATAGATTTTTCAAAACCTCCCCTGTGCACAGTTAATCATCAAACTTCTCAAGCTTGCACAGGCTTCATTAGTGGGACCCACCCTTAGGTTTTTAGCTTTTTAGAAAGCCAATCAGCTATACTTCAAGGTTCAAAGCTCATTTTGTGGTTTAGTGCTTATTTACTAGGGCTGCTAGTCTAATCTTTTTGTATCATTCACTGTATTCATAAACAGTCATCTCAAAAGGTTTTCAAGTACCCCCATTTCACAAGCTCTTTACAAGCTACTCAGTGGACCATAAGCTTCAAGCTTATGCTCATTGTGAAGCTTACCTGGCCTAGTTTCCATATCAACTTTTGTTTTAGGCCATAGATCACCCCTGTGGACCCCACAAGGTCTCCAAGGTTGTCCCTTTCTGTGTGCAGAACATAGGCTTATTTGGTTTTCATTTTTGCTTATTTGCTTATTTTGGCTTAATCAGTGCTTATCTTTCTTTGTTTTGAGCTTATTCCTGTTTGTATATCTTATTTGGACTTATTTTTGTGCCTGTGGACCCCACCCAAGCTCATTTGAACTCATTTGCTTAAACAGTCAAACAAAAGTCAACTGTGTCAAGCACAAGCTTGCACACAGCTTATTTTTGAGCTTATCCAAAAGTGTTTTTGCAAAAGTTGTCCATTTTTATTGCCAAAACAAGTTCCAAACAGAAAATTCCAAAAATCATCACTTTTTAAGAAAAGTGATAGCTTTTATTTAATATATTTAATTTTTCTTAATTTTCATTTTCTCTTTTTAAATTTAGATTAATAATAACCTGTTTTTATAATTTTTAAAATTAGTTTGTCACCTTAGGTATTTTTAGTAATTTTCTTAGAATTTTATTTTACTGTTTAGTATTTATTAGATTTAATATTAGTTAATTTAGTAATTAATTAAAACTGTTAAAGTAATTAATTCTGTATAAATTTGTTAAACAGTAGCAAGTTTTTATAATTTTCCTAGGTTCTACATAATATTTAGTATTTTTAGTAATTTTTCTAGAATTTTTACTTTTTATTTAGTAATTATTAGATTTAAGTTTATTTAAAACAGTTTAATTAGAAAAACCAAAAAGAAATTAGAATAGTTGTTTATAATTAATATAATTTTCATTTTTATAATTTTTCTATCTTTTTCACATTAAGTAGAATCTGTAAAAATTAATTTTGTAATTTTCACTTTTCATTTTCTCATTTTTCTCTTTTAAATAGTTTAATTAGGTTTTAATTATTAATTAGGTTTTTAATTTATAAAAGATCCACAAAAAGACAAAAATATTTCTTTTTAATTTCTATAAGTATTTTAAGTCATTTTAGGTTTTTAGAAAATAATTTTGTAATTTCTTAAGTTAAAATTGTAATTAAAATATTGTTAGGTTTAATATAAATAGTTTTTAATTAAATTAAAATAGTTTATATTAAATAGTTAATATTAAATTAGTATAATATTATTAAAATATTTTCTTTTTAGATTTTAATTTTCTTTAATATTAAAAGTTTCAAAATTTTCATTTTTCACCCCAAAGTTTGGAACTTGTCATTTTTAGTCCCTGTAGTTTAAAAGTTGTCATTTTTAGTCCCTGTACTTTACTTAATTGCATTTTGTGTTATAAATTTGTTATATCTGTTTATTGTGAATTCTCATTTTCAATTCCAAGCAATCAGTAGTGTAATAATCAATCAAAATCTTTATCTGGTTACTATTCCTAATCACTCATTCCAGAACGTTTTCCAAAACACAATTTCAATCTCGCTGGGACTTAACGACCCGGGGAAACATTATACTCCTCAGGATTTCATTGCATTGTGCTCTAGACTTTCAGGGTTTATTTGTTACGGTTAGTCATTCACAAGTGGCTAGCTCGTGTGACAATACCTGTTGGTTCTGAGACCAATCATGGGCTGAAGAGCAAGAAGGAGAGGAAAACCCAACTTTTTGATCTTGAAATATGACTTATGTTTTGTAGATTTAGTTTTTACTTGACTTTTGTACAAATATCTTGCATCTAGGATATATTGGTAATTAAGAGATCAATTGCAAGTAAAATATGTATATACATACATATACATGTCGACCCATTGTTTATATGGGTGGGATATTTGTAGTTTTCATGTATTTCTTGAAGTATAATCATGTATTTGAGGTGTATAATGTGGTATATTAATAGTTTTGTGTACCGGGTTAACTAGAAATCAATTTTAACGGAACAAAATGAAATATATTAAAGAAGTAAAATTTATAAATTTACATTCCTGATGAGAATCGGGTGTTAAAGTAGTTATCGTGTTGAAATATTGAAAACCGACGGAAGTATAAACGTATACCGGTAAATATGGTAAAATTCTCAAAACACCGAGTAAATTAATAATATAATTTTTATATTATTATAATGAGTATGAAAATATATTAGGATCGTAGACGGGAGTATCGGGTATATGTTAGTAGTAAAACTGAGTGGTAGCGTTTATAGAATAAATGAACATACGTAAATGAAAACACACAAACCCGTAAACTAGGTTTACGTGATGATGCATGATGACCATGAATAGTGTTTTTCTTCCGGGATGAATAGTGTCACATGAATAGTAACGCTTCTCAAAATCACAAACGGACTCCGAAAATGATGAATAGTAAAATGATGAATAGTGACCGATGAATAGTAAATGATGAATAGTACTCGTGAATAGTAATTTGGAAAAAATGTCCTAAAAATGCGGGTTGTTACAAATTGAGTGCTCGATTCAAACGTTCTAAAACTCGCGAAGCTGTTAGGAGTGCTAGGAACCCTAATGATGACCTTGTGAAGCCAGTTTCAATTGGTAATACTGTGAAATTCAATGATAATAATTCTGTTTCTAAACCGAGTTTGGGAATGGAAGGGCCTGCTTTTGTGTCAAGTGTTGAGGGTATCGTGTCTAGTGCCAATGCACTTGGTAATAAACCAAGTGCTGTTTTAGATGATGGTCATGAAGTAAAAGAGCTTCATGAACCACAAGCTCAGGTTCCAAGCCCTAAATCCCAATCATAATTGGCTGGGGTACCTTTGTCTAGTTTTGAAGTTGCCATGCTAACACAAAAGTTTGGTACGCCTTAGAAGACGTCTAATCATGGTGGTAATGATGGGGCTGTTGGTATTGCTAAGGTTGGTGAGGATGCTTCGAAACAACCTACTACATCATATGCTAGTGCTACTGCTAATGAACCTAAGAAACACACGTCAAACTTTCATAGGCTGGAGTGTAGCAAGAAAGCTAATGGTGTGGATCTTTCTGTCCCAATGAAAGTGGTTGAAGAGGTGAACACTATGTTTGAGAATACTTTGTATGGGTATTTCCTTGGTCAACGCCTTGCTTTTCCTGTTGTTTATTACTTTGTACGCAATGCATGGGCTAAGTTTGGTATACAAAAGGTAATGATGAATGCAAAGGGGTTCTTTTTCTTTAAGTTCAATTCGAAGAAAGGTGTTGATGATGTTCTTGAAAACGGTCCGTGGTTGATTAGAAATGTACCTATTATTCTTAAACCATGGACATTGAACACCAACTTACTTAAAGAGGATTTGACTAACATCCCGGTGTGTTAAATTCCATGATGTTCCTCTTGCTATGTTCTCTGATGATGGTCTTAGTCTTCTTGCCACATTGATTGGTACGCCTAAAAGGTTAGATGCTTATACTAGCCAAATGTGCAAGGAATCATGGGGCCGTAGTAGTTTTGCTAGATGCATGATTGAAGTGAAGTCGGATGAGATGCTTAGGGATAGCATCACTGTTGAGATACCTTTACTTGATGGGTCGGGTTCGACTATTGAGAAGATACGGGTTGAATACGAGTGGAAACCACCTCGTTGTGATAAGTGTAAGATTTTTGGTCATACTCTGATTGACTGTCCTAAAGTTGTTTTACCTCCTGTCCAGCCTACTAAGCCTGTTAATGATGGTTTCAAGACTGTCAATAACAAGAAGAAAGGAAAGCAAGGTGGTCCTACAATTTAGGGTCAAGGAGGGTTTACTAAACCTGTTGTGGGTAAGCAGTTTCAGTATCAACCCAAAAAGACTCCTCCGGAACCTAAGAAAGTGGATGGCACTAAGAAGAAGGCTTCTGATGTGGCTAGTACGAGTGGAGCGAAGATTTCTACATCTAACTAGTTTAATGCTCTTAATATGGATGATACGGATGCTTTGGGTATTCCTACTAATGACACCAACAAGGATGTGGATTCTGGTCGTACAATGGAAGTTAATGAGGAAGAGTCTATTAAGACATGTACTGCATCACAAGAACCTATTGCGAGTGATCTGAAGGAGAAGGAGTCGGTTGTGGCTCCTAAAACTAGTGTTTCTTCTACTCCGCCCACCTCTTCTACTAAGAGGGTTAACCTTTTTTCTAAGGTGGGAGAGATCGTGGTTTCTGATTTTGAAGATGAGGTGGTTGTTAACACATTTGATGAGTCTGCTAATCTATTCGGTGGTGGCCAAGAGTATGAAGCAGACTATGATGACTATGACTACGATGACTATGTGAAGCAGGTTTATGACCTTCCAGGGAATTTGAATGCTTTTTATGCCATGTATGACACAAAGCTTCAAGGTCTTAGGAAGTAATTTTATTTCGTTATGTCTTATGTTATCATTTGAGTAATGGTTTGTTTTCTTTAGAAAATAGGAAGTATCTTATTATGTAAGCTTTTCGCCTATGTAACGGGCTGAGATATGGGATTTCACCCATATCCATTGTACTTAAACGTTTTTTTGGTTTATATATTTATCAGGGTGCAGGATTACTCCCCTTTACCCAAAAGAAAACTGAATAAGGGTAAAACGTGAACCGAGAACCGAACCGAGTAAAAGCTATCGAAACCGAAACTGAACCGAATAAGGTCGGTTTGGTTCGGTTTAGCTATTTCGAAGGTGTTTTGACCCGAACGGAACCGAGGAAAAATGAAATAATTATGCAAAACCGAAACCCGAACCGAATAAGTCAGTTTCGTTCGGCCCGATTTCGATCGGTTTGTCGGTTCGGTTCGGTTTTCGGGTGATTGCTCAGCCCTAACTATATTTATTTCTTCACAATTGTCATAAACTTATTTTCACTCATCCTATTTCAACAATCAATTTTTCAAATGCATTAATGACATCTTTAGGTCTATGTTTTAAGCATACAATTCATTTTCCTTTAGTTTAAACCTTGTCGTCTTATCATTTTTTATTGCTTTTCAAGTAGACTTATCTTTCTCACACAATTACATTAACGGGTAACAAGTTACTGGGCAACAAAACGAAAAAGGCTCCGTTAATTTGTTTCGATTTACGTCACCAAACAAATTTAAAGTTATGTGATGAACATCTGTTATAAACATTGTTTGAGAATAATTGATATTAAGGGAAGATTGGTCGTCTGAGAATTTGTAGTATATATTTTTAACTATTTATTTAAATTTTATATTTTGAAATTGGGGAATATTCTGTAAGATGCAGGAAGTATTTTAAATCTCATTTGACAAAAGATAAAACATATCTACATGTCCATTAGCCAAAATAGATTTATCTATATCTATACTACATATAAAAACAAAATCGTCAATATGAAAAAGTTAAAAAGTTAATATATGAAATGTTGAAATACACAATAAAAGAAGTGTTGAAAATAAAAACGGAAATGTTAAAATATATGTTTCAAAAGGAAACTATTAATATGCGAAATGTTGAAAAACACAACCGGGTTGACCCAGGACGCTTCAAACCTGGCGAGTTGACTCGGTTTAATTTGACCCGTTTTTTTGACCCAACCCATTGGGTTGACCCTGTTTAAATTGACCTGTTTTTCTGACCGAAACTGTTCAACCGGTTGAACCACCCGGGTCAAACCGGGTTTCAAAACATTATGTTTAATGCTCAAATCCTCAAAATTTTATTATTTTTCATTTATAAACTATAAACTAATTTTTATCACTAAAACTGTCTGTCGCTATAAAATTTCGTTGCTATGCACGGGTACTCGTCTATTGTTAAAAGATTGATCGGTTAATTCGCGTAGGTCCATTTAGAAAAAACTAATAAACTTTGTCAACTTTACATTAACTCGTCAAATCATTTAATTAAATAAACACCTCTTAATTAAACCCATACTTTCTACCCAATACCTTCCAACAAACTACTCTATTCACGTCTATAAAATCCCCCCAAATTCGCGGTACAGTAATTGATTTCTCAACCTACCGAACAAAATGCAGTTTTTTTAGTGACAAAACTAGAAAACCGAGTAGCTTTATAAGTTCCCAAATAGAAAAAACACCAAACAAAACCCCCTCTCATTTTTCATATACACGCACTTCATTCTTTGAAAGCCTCTATGGTGGATAATGAGAGCAAACAATCTTCATCGGCTAAACAGAAACGCGTTGAAGACGATAAGTTCGTTGAGGAAACTGACTCTAGCCACGATGAAAGTTTATTCTATGATGACATATACAGTAAAAACCATTCTTCCCATCATAATTTAGTCTGTGCGTACCACAATCATGATCATGGGGGATATGTAGGGTAAAATACTATCTCGTGTTGTGTTAATCATGGTGTTACGTGATTTACCTCCCCTATATTGGTTGTGGGACTGGTTGGTTCAGCCGCCACAAAGTCGGTTTCATTAAGTTACATGATTTAAGTACACATCATCATTAACTGTAGGGGTATTTGCTCAAGCTTATTTTTATGCGTATGAGCTAATTTAAGCCGCCTTATATTTCAGAAGCTCATCTTTCAAGCTTATTAGCTTATCTACCATCTTTAAGTAATAATGAGGTCGATCATTAGCCAAAATAAAGAAAAGCTTAAACTAGTAGTTGTAGCTGGAAGTTAATTGTGTTAATTGACATATGAAATAGAGATTTTATTTATGTGGAGGTGTTTGACATAGTAGTTGTAGCTGGAAGTTAAATGTGTTAATTGGCATATGAAGTTACAAATAAAAGCTTAAATCTGTAATGTGATTAATTGAAATGTAATTGGATTTTATTTATTTATTTGATCGAAAGCTCAATTTTCTTTTTATATAACTACTTCAGTTAGCTTAGTCATTAGGAGCTTACCAGTAGCCAAACAGTAAAGTAAATATTACAAAACCCTATTGTCTTTCGCCTCTACTAGTTCTCAGTTTTCCCATGTTCATATCTTAACCTTCATGCTGGTTTTATTTTTTGCTTAAGTATTCGGTATTTCAGTTTATATAAAATCTATATGTTTCAGTGACAATGTCTTTACATTTATCAATGTTTTTTTGCTAATTTTCTGTGTGTTGTAGAGGAAAAGCTTGCTGGTTAATTTTTTTTGGTCGTTTCTGCTGCTAATGGATCATCTGGCATTTCATTATCTAAAGTTAGATATTTTATATAAGAAACTTTTGTTCCATACAATGTTTCAATTAGGAAAGTAGTTCTTAATTAGTAGTAACATTTGAAGTGTGCCGATCTTAAGTTTCTGATGTGCCTGTCTAATTTCCAGTTTAGGACGTAATAATTTAACTTCAATACATGTGCAATTTTCAAAGTTTCTTCACCTTGTTAAAACAAGCTTTGATTCAATTATTATATTCTATTAAAGATAGAATAGGTTTTAATCCCTTAAATCTAAGGGTAGTATGCATGAAGCAGTATCAATGCTTAGGGTGCATTTAGTTGGAGGAATTCTGATTTTAAGAAGATGGAATAAGCTGATTGTAAGCATCCAATGTCTAAAAAATAAGGTGCGGAATGTGTCAAAATCCATTATAGTACTACAACACTATTATTAAGATTTGTGCATATTAAGATGGGTAGGCCAAAACTTAGGTGGTGGATGGCGTGAGGAAAAAGGGTAGGCTAAAAATTAGGTGGGAGGATAGATTGGAGAAGGACTTGAAGGAGCTTCTCTTGTCCGAGGACATGACCTCAGATTGGAACGCGTGGAGAGCTAGTATTAGAATAGGAGGTTAGATGGTATATAGTTTTTTTTTTGGATGAGGTTGCTGTCTAGATTTTATAGGTGTCTTTTAGTAGCCTTGTTACATATCTGTCCTGCACTTAGATTTCTAGACTTTTTTCCCCGTGTTTTATGTTTAGAGAGTCTTAGCTAGCTCCCTCTAGAGTTTTTTAGGCGGGTTTTTATTTATTTATTTATTTATTTTTTTCGTGTATATATTTGCCTTTGCGCGTAGGTATAGAGCCCATAGCATAATCTACATTTTTCGCTGCTTCCTTAGAACTTAAATCTTCTTTCTTATTTTTATTTATTGATTTTTTTTAATCTTTTCATAGGCCCTTTTCCCTGTGAGCGTTTATGCCTTTCTGTTCCCTTGCTCGTTTGCATTTATGCCCTTATATATGCATGTTTCCCCTTTTTCCCCCCTGCATGTATCCCCCATACCCCTCTGAGACGGGGTTATGTATTGTTGTTGTTGTTGCATATTAAGATGGGTGTTTGGGGCTGAATAGCAGTCGACCCCACTTTCAATGCTTGAAAGTTTTCTGGTGTGTAAAATCATTGAATTGTAACCAATTTTGTTTATTGTTCAAGTTTTAATGAAGTCACTGAAATTTCTAACTGCAGAAACTACCTACAGCTTCAATATTGTTGTACTTCTATTGGGACCTTTTTCTTAACTGCTAACCACCAAGTGACTGAACTGGAATAGTTATGTGACTTGGTTACTGTTAAGTGACTTATCTTTTTCAAGTTTTCTGGTGACTATGTGAAACTAGCTTGAATTGAAAAGGTCACTAAATGGTAATCAATTAGTGTCATATCAGCTTACACTTGCTTATGAAAATTTTCTCAACAATATATCAATATTGAGGGTTGAGTGATTTTTTGCATCTGAGAAATGTTTGAGTGGCTGAAACAGTGACAAAAGTTGGTTTATGGTTACTATTGACTTACATTTTTATTTTTCTTGATAGAGATAATACCGAAATACAAGGGCCGGGGTTCAAGTTTTTGGTGAATTAAAAGATAAATTGTTTTTATATATATTTTTTGTAACTGAAATAAGCTTGTATTGGTAGTTGATATATATGCTTTATTTGATGATGGAAGTCTAATATCTTTACCATCAAACAATAATGGTATTACATCATTACATCATTACATGTCAAAAGAGAATCGCTTTAATAAGCACAAACGAGTATATGTGTGAGATATACTATTTATATCAATAGAATAATTCTTTTTATAGTGGTTGTCTTTTTATTTATTTATGCAGATATATTTGTCAAGACCTTCACAGGCAAGACGATCTCTTTGGAAGTCAAACGCTCTGACACTATTGGCAATGTGAAAGCCAAGATCCAAGCTAAGGAAAATATTTCCCATGACGAGCAAGCTCTAATCTTCGATAAATATGTTCTTGGGGACACGATTACCCTTGCCAAAGTCCATATCAAGAAGAATTCCACCCTCACACTTATGCGTAAATCTGGTGGATTGGTTCAGATATTCGTTAAGGACTACAAAGGAATGATCACCGCTCTGGAAGTTAAACTCTCGGACACCATTGGTTATGTGAAAACCAAGTACCCTGGTATTTCCCCTGAGGATCATGAACTTATCTTCAATGAAATTGTTCTAAGCGACAATTGTACCCTTGCGGACTTCCACATTAAAGAGCAATCCACCCTAACAAGTATGCTTAAATCAGAGGGATGCATAAAGATATTCGTTAAGACCCTCACTGGAGAGACCATCGGTAGGACAGTCAAACCCTCAGATACCATTGCTAGAGTAAAAGGGTGGATCCAGTTTTACGAACATATTCCCAATGATGAGGTGGTTTTGATTTTCAATGATATGGTTCTTGATGATAGTGGTACCCTTGTCGACTTTTACATTAAGGATGGATCCGTCCTTACACTTATGCGTAAATCAAAGGGATTTATGCAGATATCAGTCAAGACCCTCACCGGAAAGACTACCTCTGGAAGTCAAACCCTCAGACACCATCAGCAATGTGCAAGCCAAGATCCAGGATAAGGAAGGCATTCCTCCGGTTCAGCAACGACTGATCTTCAGTGGAATGATGCTTGAGGAAGGCCTTACCCTTGCTGACTACAACATCCACAAGGAATCCGTCCTCTATCTTGTGCTTAGATTAAGGGGATAAGGAAGGTATTAAGTTAGACGAGCATATCCTATGATACATATTATACTAAATGATGATGCTCAAGTGTCTTTTGATGTGGCTCTGTTTTGTTACTTGTTGTCTAGAACTATCTTAACTAATTTGAAGGTTGCTTTGTCATATTACTTTTCTGTTTTTTCCTAAATACCAAAACATAATGTGATTTAGTTACTTTTCTTTTGGGATCATCAGATCATGCTATGTTAGACTGTCCAATCTTTTGTTCACCTCATTACTTTATTGGTTCCATGCAATTGGGCCTGTCGAGTTTTTGTTTAGCTGTTAGAGCTCACAAAAATGCACTTCCTTCTCTAAAACACGAAAAGGACAAGAGGGTTTTGGGGTAACAATCATTTTGAATTAATTTTCTGCCTTCATATTGCAATGCTAGCAGTGGCATTCGATATTTGCATCTCATGAGGGTTTCGGCTGCAGTTAATGCTATTTGTATGATGAATTATTTCTTCACATAGTTTTGTGACAATATTAATGGTGGCTATCTGTATTTGCTTTGTGTTTTATATGAAAAGTATTTCCTTAATGCTCACCAATTTTTAGATGAATCACTTGGTTAAAATTTTCAAATGGAGGAAATGAAATCCTTGTCCTATAAGTGACTGAAACCGATCAAAACAAGTCACCAACAAAACCCAACAACTGATTGAAACCTGTATGCAACAAGTACTCACTAAGAAAACTTATATCTTACCCCTGTGTTAAGAATCGTAATGACCCTTATGAAAAAGTTGATTATGTTTAATTTATTCTGAGGAACCAGTGAGGCTTATTATACTTTTCATATGTGAACTGTGAAATTTGTTTTTTTGATAATGAAGTAGGAAGAACAGATGACCCCCTTTTACCCCAAAAGTAGGAAGAACAGTGTACATTCGGCGCACATACGTTCAAGAATGTTTACAAGCATTTGCATCAATGCAGTAGAAAAATACAATACTTTTTAGTTTTTACACAATGTCATCCTCATTTTTTCTTTACTGATACAGCGTTTACATAGAATGCTACATAGGCAATATTCTGATTTGACATGTCCAAGTCTTGAAAGTTTAGTTTTTAAGTAACAAATTGCTATGATACTCTTTTTAGACTTGGGTTATTACCAAATGGAAATAATCTTAAATTCCTGAGCCTTATTGTGTTGTGCAAATATACATGAAAATAATACTGAAGGCTCATTTGGCTCTTTATCTAGAAAAACCTCCCATTCGGGCACAGTTAAAAGAAAAAATCTGAAAGCCTCTGATTTGAAATAAACATATCTTTCTCTACCAAACCACCTCTCTCGCCCAAAATCCTCACCTTATTACAACGGATGGCCGTCTTCCTGCACTTCTACTCCATTATAAGAGGTCTGCACTTTTTTTTAATTCATGGTTCACAGCAGAGCTCATTCAACGGATTGTAGCCACTCACCATTTCTTGTTAAGGTAACCTTTTAATCTGCAATGAAATTGATCTGAAGAATGCGTAGCTTTGTTGTTATTTTTTTCATAAATGTTTTAACATAAATTGGTGGACATTGGAGTTCTATTGAATGAGGCTAGTGTATTTCTATTAATTTTTCTATTAAAATTGTTTGCAAGTTGTATCAGCACTCAATTTAAAGATCGTGTATGTTATGTATCTGCACTTAAATTAAATATGCTGAGGATCCATTGCGTTAGTAAGCATTTTGTTCCTAAATTTTTATTTGTTTAAAAATCACCTCCTTGATTATAGACTCCTATCGTGTATCCTCGATTATTGCAGCCTTAGATGCTATGTTTCAGTTTCGATTTTAGTATTGAGCGAAAGGTCATTGATGATATACTTAAGGTGTTTATCTACTTATTTTGTATTTATAAGATTAGGCAAATTTCATATGATAACCAAACTAATCCAAATTTGAAGTTCCATGCATTTTTACCTTGATAACTTAGGCTGCATTTGTTTAAGAAAGCACATAGACTAGCTCAAATTTTAGTGGACAATCATCTGATCTAAAGTATCTAAATGCACCAGTTTTGTAATTCCCTACCATAACTTAATAATATCCTATATGATAATATGATCCTTGAGAATCTGTTGGAATTATTAAGTCCAAATGCTCCTATATTAGTACTTATTTATGTATGTATATTTGCAGACAGATAAACCAATAAGGTTAAAGTAGTAGGATTGATGATCTGTCATGTATGACAGTTATATTAGTTAGAAAACGTTTATGGGAGTTACTTAGTGAAAGGTTGTGTCTTTTGGTCCTTTGTGAACTATCATACCTTTTCACTTGTGTATGTACATAAACTATATATATCCTTGTATATGACAGTTATATATATCAATATTATTTACAGTTATTCTTGTTATAATTCCCTCCAAAATTTCGTCCTTACTTATTCATTTTCACAGCCTAATATTTCCTTATACAAACACTAGAATTCTGCATAATGGTTAACACTAACTATTATATAGAAAGAAATCTGCCAATCCCACAATTGAGATCTTTAAACCATTCTAATAGTATCTGGGACATTTTCGAATTTTATGCATGTATATGGCCTTTCCTAGCTTAACCATTAAAAGGTACTGACATCATGAATCACTTGTTAATTGTAATTTTGATCATGTGGGTAACATATACTGTCTTGAAAATATGTAAGTAACTATGCTTTGTTAGGAAATAAATATCATGCAAGCAATATTTGCATTAGTGGCAGTTCTTTCTTTTTATATGTGTCGGTTGAAATGTAATCTTAGCCTGGAATTACAAGGACTGATTTTGTCAAGTTTATATTTTCGGGTTTAGCTGTTTGATACTTCGGGAGCTAAAGGACTAGTGTTGTGAAGTTGAAGAACTAGTTTTGACCAAGCAGGAACTAAATCGGCTAATGGACTATTTAAAGAAACAAGACAAAGGAGAGGGCTCATAACTCATCTCTCGATTTTTTCTCTGCTCTCAAAATATTCTCACAGTAAACCCTAGATTGATTTTGCTATATCTAAGATATTGGGTAACCTGAAAGTGTTTTCCGCCATCATAAATATTGGGTAACCTTTGAATCAGAAAATCAAAGGCCTTGTCATTCGAAGAAGCATTGTCAACGGTTATGGTCATGACATTTTTAATTCCCCACTCATGTATGCATTCTAACAGCTTTCTACCAATATCATCTCCCTTGTGTTAGAAAATTATGGATCACAGTAATCTGAGAGTCGTGTAAACACTTTCAGATTGAAGTGTTTCGATGGTTCTATCGAAATCTCTAATCGGATAAAACTCAGATTTTGAACCGAGATTGTGTTTTTGCTGTTATGAACCAGATATTGAATGAATATATGACCAACAATAACCGAAAAACGGTTATAATTGCTATGCAGTTATCATAACCAGAAAACGGTATAATTAAACAGGCAAAATATAGGTCCAAAATATCGGGAATTTTATTTTTAAGTGCGTTTTTAACATAGCACTTTATACCAAATAAAAAATTTTCCTCGACCCCAGCCAGGGGCACTGCCCCTTGGATCCTGCTAGGGGTTGCCGCCCCTTGGACCCTGCTACCAGGGGCTGCCACCCCTGGAACCCCGCTACCGGGGGCGCTGCCCCCGGACCCCCGTGATTTGGGCCTTCCATAATCATAATAACGTCATTCAAGTGTGTACTCCGCACAACCCCCGACTTGTTGAGCATTTATCTTGATTACACATTGGTCAAATAAGTCAATCCATTACACTTAAATCATAGTGGTTATGTAAAAACACCAACACCTTGTGACTATTGATTGATCTAAAGTTAATGATACGTTTATGCATCACCCATTCCTCATCTATAAAATGAGTGGTTAAAGCCATGTAGTTAACCCTTGGACATTGTGATGTCCAAGTGTCCGTTGTAAAGTCCACCGTGTTGGTTGCTTTACTTAGATAACTTTTTAACTTATTTTGTTCTTCTAAATAAAACTTAGATACATCCCTAGACAACTTGTGGCGGGATGGCAAAATAAACTTAGCATTTAGAGATTCTGTGTACTCTACAAAAGCCTTGTTTTTTTACAAATGCAAATGGTAACTCGCCCACAACAAACAACTTAATCAAGGCTTTCTTAATTCTTACATCATCATGCTTCCAAGTTGCAACGCTACTACTATTACCCTCACCACTAGCATCTATTTTGAGTTGCAAATTACCTTGATTATTTCCTAATCTGTCCGGGTGTTTTTTACAACTCTTTTCAATATGCTTTTTTAAACTCAACGTACCATTTGTGTGTGAATCAGTGGCAAGTATCCTGACACAGTATTTGCACTTTCCTTTCCTCACTTGCTCTCCATTTTCATCTTTTTCATACACCACATCAAAGAATTTCCACCACTTTGATTTGAATTCTTGTCCTTCAGTTTTAGGTTTTTTCCTTTTTGATGATTTTCGTTTAGTACTTGTGGTGTTCCTTTTAGCTCTTTTATCATCATTCTTTTCAATACCCAAATCCAAGTCCGAGTTATCAAGATCGATTTGTGTTGAATTTGAAGCTTCCTAGACAAACAAATTATACAAACATATGAGACATTATACTATTATAGATGATTTATAAATATAATCAGTATATCGACACATATAAACTAAAAAAATACAAGAATTTCTTGATTGCTGAGTTGCTCAATTTTTTTAATCTTTCACATTAGAATTTAAATAACATATTGACTTGCTCCATTTTTTTAATCTTTCATTTAGAATTTAGATAACAACAGTGGGACATGCATTGTGCAAAACTGCAAACTACAAATATTATCATTTGAGTGGTTAAAATAAAACCTCCAAATTAACTTATTTAATGATTTGGATTGGAAGATATTATGGTGTAACATAGTATTTTTTTTATTCACATTCAAGTATTCAACACACAAGTCATTTATAATACAAACTTTACTACGATTAAAACACAATAAAGTGATAAACTAGTAAAGTGATCAAAAGAACTTACTTCCATGGTTGGCTTTTAGATTTGTTACAGAGGATTGATTGTTAATTTGTGTTGTTGACTTGTTGTGGTAGATGGAAAAATAAGATTAGACATTCTAGAATAGAGAGACGGAAGTAATGGAACGATTATAGTTAAAAAATTTGATTTTATGGACTAATGGGCTTATTAATTGATTGACTCTTTGTATTCCAAAATCCAATATTCTAATACTATTTTTAAGTAATGGGTTCTTCGTTTCCTAACCGATACTCGTCGGTTCCGGACCGACCCAACCCGAGAACCGCAATTATCAATATTTAAGAACCGAGAACCGGACCGCGGGTCTAAAAATCGATTCGGGTTAGGTCGGTTCCGGTTCGCTCCTCGGTCCATTTGCTCACCCCTATATCTGATCATCTTGATCAGTTTAGTTTAAGATATATTGTTGTTTAGTATCTGATTGAGATCAGATTGTTATTGTATTTGGTATTCATTGATTGAGATTAGGTTTTGTGACACTTTTGGTTTCTAGGAATAAAGTAGATTGTTTTAAGAGTTAAATTGTGTTTTCTTACATGGTATCAGAGCAAGGCTATCTAATCTTGCTATAAAATCGTTTTCTAAAAAATTAGGGTTTCATAAAAATTTGGGGGTTTTCTAAAATTAATTGATATCTTTCAATTAAACTTTGTTAGTTGAAAGATCTTGTGTCTACTTAGTCAGATTTAAAAGATTTTGTAAAACGCCTAATTTTTGAAAAAATTAGGGTTTGGTATTATTTGGGGCTTTTGATCTTTAAAGGCTTCTGAGGTTGATTAAGTTGGTTTAATTGATTTTTCTGGTGATTCTTGGTTGATTGGAAGTGATTCTGGGAAGTTTGCCTAATTTTGAGAAATTAGGGTTTGGTGATTCTTGGATCTGGATTTTGCTTATTGTATCTACTATATCCCTTAATTAAGTGAATCAAGCGTGTAGTAGGTCTGGTATTCCGCTGCTGTTACTTTTACGTGCACTGTAACACCTCGCACACCCTTTCCTTTTAATTTCTATCTTTATTTTCTTGCTTAGATTGCTGGAGGATAGGATTAGGAAACATTGGAAGTTGAGGATTGTTGTTGTGGTGTTTTGTGTATTGCTGTGTTTATCTGTTTGTTCTTATATTTATTATTTGCTGATGTGCACCCTTGACCTACCACTTTAGTGGCAAGCAAAGCTTGGGAACTACCTTCTCTCCCTTGTGTGTGTTTGATTGTCTTTTGTATTTTTATTCATCATGTCTGTTCATAATTCTCCTCATAATACTCCACCTGCTCTGTTCATGCTTCTGATGAAGAAGACGATGTTATTGAACCTGTTACATTAATAAGTAATCTGGATTTAAGTCACTCTTTGCATTTACATCCTAATGACTCTGCTACCTTAACCGTTATATCTGTAAAACTTAAAGGAACTGAAAGTTATAATGTCTGGTCTTGTGCAATGCTCTTAGCTTTGGAAGGAAAAAATAAATATGGTTTTATTGATGGATCTTGCACAAGATCACACACTAATGAGGTTTTGTGTAGACAGTGGGATAGGGTAAATGCTGTTGTACTTGGGTGGATCTTAAATTCTATATCAAACAAGTTATTTTTGGGCCAAATCTTTTATAAAAGAGCCTCTGATGTTTGGAGTGAATTAAAAGAAACATTTGACAGGGTTGATGGATCTGTTACTTTTAACTTACACCATAAAATAAACTCTTTGTCTCAAAATGGAACTTCTGTTGCTGAATAATTTAATAAACTGAGTACTTTATGGAAATAATTTGATGCTCTTGTTAAACTGCCAAGATGTACTTGACATGCTTCTGAGGATTTTAAAAAGCATAATCAGTTAATGAAGTTAATGCAATTCTGATGCATATTTTCATCCTGTTTTACATTTATAAACTAAGATGTACAAGGATAAACACATACTGACGGGCAGAGAACCCGGTCGCATGTAGTAAAGCCTAGGTAAAGCCGAGTGTCGTCCCTAAGAGCTGTTGTGAAAAAGATCAAAACATGTTATGTGGTAATAGATAATAATGAAGTAATAGTTTGAAATCATTTAGTAGTAAACGTAACAATGCAAACCATAGATTAGAATCAAGAGAAAGAAGGAAGAGATAGAACATTAATCCAAGTAATTCAAGTAATAGTTCAAGATCGTAAACATCGTACAGTGGCATAAATATCACTAGGAATTGCAGGGTAAGGTCATCCTAGTCTATCTTTCCTTCCTATCGCCTCAGGAACCACAGGCACTACCCCATGCAAGTAAGCCGAGGTTAGATATTTGGTTGAGTCATTAAGCGCCAAATCTAATAGATCACATTTGGTAGAGATCCGGCCTTTCGGAATCTTAGATCTCTCTAACTTCTTAAGTACCTCTGCTTGTAAGGTGGTCCTATGGTAAATTCTCACACAAGGCAGTATGGTCAGTTGTCATCCCTCTCATTTCCTTGCAATCCATCAGGCTAGTGTCCTATGGTCAATTCTTCTAGCCTACTATCTCAATTGGGGTCTTAATTCAATTAAAGCTAGCGTAATGGATACAAACAAGCATACAATACTACCGAAACTAGTTCATGTGAATGGACAAAGAAGATATCTCTACGAAGCAATAAAAGAGAACAAATAACTGAAATGAACTTGAATTAATAATAAGTATTCATCCAATGATTAAGGGAAATCGTAAGAGAATCCAAACTCGAATACAAATGATTAATGTAGACGAAAGCTTCCATCTTCTAGCTCCTAACTCCTTCATCTTCTTCTGTGGGTGCTCTCCCCAAACCCTAGAAAGGTTTGGGAAAGGGGAGATGAAATAAAAGTAGCAAAATCGGCTGTATTTATAGGCCAGGAAACTGCTACGGCGTAATGCTATTACTAGTTACGCCGTAGCTCTTGTTATCTTCAGTTGATCTTATCCATAGGTCTAGTTACGGCGTAGTTGGAATGAACGTTACGCCGTAATCTCAATTACGTCGTAGATTATTAGTGGTGCTACGCCGTAGTCTTCAATAAATTCTCCAAGTTAAGCCCCGGACTCTTCAATACGTCATAACATTATCACTAGTTACGGTGTAGTCTTCAACATGTGGATAATTCCACGTCACCATATGGTTACGGCGTAACCTCATCACTTAGTTACACCGTAGTCTTCAAATTATGGATAATTCCACGTCATAATATAGTTAAGGCGTAACCTCATTACTTAGTTATGCCATAGTCTTCTTGTAATAGCATGCTTAAGTCTTGTCTTGAGTACAACTTCATCCATTTGTCGCTCCATACCCTATTAACAGTCCTGAAACGAAATATGAAGTAATTAGACTATATCTTAGACAATAATAAGCTAAAATGATCCATAAAGAGGGGTAATTGATTCTTAGAATATCAGATTATTTGATGTTATCAAATATCCCCCCACTTGAACTCTACTAGCCCTCAAGTAGACCTTATTAGAAATACTTTCAAAAAGACATTCCCCATTATTACTAGAGAAACATATATTTAAAAATATCCTATGCTAGAATTTCTCAAAGCCGAACACCTCACGAAAAGGGGAACAAACACTCATTCTCACTATATTCTAAGTGTCAATTTTTGGGGTGATCACTCATTGCACAGTCATAGTATGTATTCTATCATAGGTTTGGCAGTTACACAAAACTCCCCCACTAGAGCTAAGGTCGGAACAACTCTCGAAGGCAACATTGGGTGAACACATATAAGGTTAAGGGTGTGGTGTCGTTACTAACATGCTATGGCAAAAGCGATAAAGGAAATGATACATGACCGGAACGCCAGGCAAGACACCAAGAACTGCTCGAATCCTTCACCTAAGTATGATTCATGACTGAGGGTAGGAATAGACATGCGATTTCACATAATTGGTGTAAACTGAAAAATATCAAGCAAATAGTCTAAGCCTACAACTAAGTCATCACCATTTACCGTTCGCTCAAGGTCTAAACTTTGAAACGCAGAAATTGGATCATAGCAAGTAAATGTGCCATTAGAGGACGTCATTATGGGCACAAAACTTGGTCATCATGTTGGTGTAGAATTATTCACCAACTCTTGTCTTCAAATGTGACCGAAGTGTCCTCTTCGATACTATATCTTGATAAGCTCTTCATCAAGGTGCTATACATTGGTGCACCTGTTTATTTCAAGTATCTACATAAGGAATTTCACATTTTTTTGCTAACAACAATATACATCCCCCCACTTGAGATGAACAATACATGAGAATTTGGGGGGTCTTCAAATGATCTTCAATGATATGTCTTTGTAGGTGTGATTCCTGAATTCATCCACTTAGACCTCGAACTAGGGCAAACAACAACTTCCCAATCATAAACTAGACTACACGGTAGGCTAAGGTGTAATGGTGATCGAAAAAATATATATAGGGTAAGAAACGAAAGGAATGGCTCAAAAGGGTGTACTAGGGGTATCTTGCACTAAAAATGAGTGCAAAAAAAGAGTTTACATGGGGGTCAAGAAGTCGAGGTGACTAATCGATAAACACACACATATAAGGCTATTTGGGTGATAATCCTAAAACATTGCCTTCTAAAATTGTCCCTTCCAAATGTGTCTAGCACATTACTCGTCTATGGGTTTGAAATGATTTAAAAGCCAAGTTCTAAAGTCTACAAAACTACCGACACACTCAATATTTAGGTGGATTTGGAATAAATCAGTGGAAACGGATAGGCTAAATCTCACCATATTAATTCAAGGGTTAAATGCGCTCAGCTAAGGTCTATTCTAGTTCGGTTAAGAAAAACATGTCAAAAATTAAAAAATGGCAAAAATTTTCAAAATAAACTAGAAAAATAAGGGCAAATTGTAGATCCACATTTCTATTTCCCATCCCCTCATTTAAGATGTACAAAGTCCCATTTGTAAAAATGATAAAGATGAAATAGAAATGAAAAATAAACAAGAAAAGAAAAATGACTCCCCTCTCTTGTCTCTCTTGTGGTTGTTGATAATACGCCGTAACTTTTAAGGCTGTTACGGCGTAACTGTGGTCATCAATGTATTCAAACTCGGTGTGGGGTTTACGTCGTAGCTCCAAAAGGTAGTTACGTCGTAACTAGAATCATAAACCAGGCAACCTCTCGAATTGACAGTTACGGCGTAGTTCAATAACTAGCTATGCCGTAACTGAAGTTCTGGGAATAAAATGGCCTCTCGTAAGTATAGTTACGGCGTAACTCGTAATGTAGTTACGCCGTAATAAGCTATGTCTGCAGAAGTCCTGCATAGAATCAATAGGAAAATTTGCACCCGCAGGCACCTAGATTAATGTAAAAGATAATAATCCTAATAGTTTAATTATTACAGACATAGATAATAGTTTTGAAAGCCATAAAATTGTTCAAAAGTAACCGAGATCGTTGTTCGTAAAGACATGGGTATTTCACCCCTGAAAGTGGTCGTGGTCCATGGAGTGGGGATCAACTGACTGACAGGGAGTGCTGGAGGTGCTTGCTGGCTGCTGCTGAGGGTCCATGGATGTAACTCCCTGCTGGACTCCAATATCAGGGACGTAAACATAGGGAGGCCTGTTCCATCGCTCGTGGCTGAGGTGCATGCTGGTCATCATCTCGCTCATCTGGTCGGCGTTCCACTGGTAGAAACGTTGCTGCTCGTCCTGCATCCTCTTCATATCACTCTGGAACCCATCAAACTAGTCACTCATACCAAAAATACCTGATGCCATGTCATCAACATAATCCCTCATCTCTAGCATCCCGGTATCAATGTGCCCCAAGCACTCCACGATCACCCTAAACCTATCCATAGTGGTCATCATTGGGCGAGCTCTAACAGCCTCCTCTTCATAAGCCTGGCTTGTCCCTGCCTGGCTACTTGTTGGGAATTCTGCTAAGTGAGAATTCTACTGATGGTTACTGCTGAAGGAATCTACTGAAGACACAGATTCTGCTGAAGATGTGATACTGCTGAAGACATAGTTTCAGCATATTTAGTTTATGCGGATATAGTTAAACCGCGTATTATGTAATGTAGTTAGGATATGCATGAGTAATATTAGGAAAAGATAATGCATATCATTTAAAGTTTATAGAATATACGTTTCTTGTGAAACGGTTTAGGTTAGGGTTCCTTGTCTATAAAAGGAACACAAGTTTATGTTCTAGGTGACACAAGTTTACAAGTTATTAATATATAAAAAATCCATAGAGGATTAAACGTTCTTAGTATTCATTGTTTATGTTTGTATTTGTTTTCCGCATTAGAATACAAGCTTTGGAGATTCTCTATTAGAGTGTTTGTGATTACATAGACACTGCTAACGATCAACGAGAGCTACAAGATCTATCAAGGGTATTAGATTCAACAAGTGGTATCAGAGCCTCGGGAGAGTCTCTTTGATACTGAGAACATCAACTTTTTACACACTCCTCAACAACACAACCTTACATCATGCCTGGATCTGACACTGAGTCAGATACAACACACAATCAAAACACAGCATCCCTTCATCACCTCACTCTCACTAACAGCAATGCAAAATTCCCCTACCTTAAGAAATAAGAGTATGAACTCTGGGCAATGCAGATGCAGATCTGGATTACCAACATTGATCATAATCTTTGGAAGGTGGTCCTTAAAGGTAACAGTCCAAAGAGGACTGGCACTGACGCAGATGGTAGAATATACTATCATGATCCTACATCTGCTGAAGAGGTTCTTGCTCTTCAGAGGGAAAATAAAGTGAGAACTATTCTTCTTCAAGCTATACCTCCAGATCACTTGGGTGACTTTCACTTCATGAATGATGCAAAGGATCTCTGGATGGCAATTAAAGCTAGATTTGGTGGGAATGATGAGTCAAGAAGGATGAGGAAGTCAATGCTGAAGCAGCAGTTTCAAGAGTTTCAGATCACTGAGGAAGAAGGTATCCACAAGGGTTATGACAAATTTCATAAGATTCTGAGCCAATTGAATCAGCTGAAGGCAAGGCCAGACAATGAAGATTGCAATGCTAAATTCTTAAGATCCTTGCCTCCATCATGGCTTCAAGTAAGTATTGCACTAAAAGCTAAGGGTGGATTGGACATGATGAGTTTTGATGATTTATACAACAAGCTCAAAACTCTTGAACCAGATGTCAAAAGTCCTATTCGTTCAACCACTCCCACTTACTCAGCTTTTGTTGGTTCCACCTCCAATATAATGCCTCCTAGTTCAAGTCCAATTTCATCTGCATCATCTTGATACACACCAACCAAATCACATTCTTCTGGTAGTGTGTTGGAAGATGTACTTCACTCTTTTGTTGCTGATTGTGAATCTCAGCAGCAACTCTCCTATGAGGACTTTGAACAGGTGGATCCATTGGATATGGAAGAGATGAACTTGAAGTGGCAGGTGGCTATGCTCTCATTAAGCATCAAGAGATTTGAGAAAAAGGCTGGGAGGAAGTTCGGTTTCAATGGCAGGGATTCAACTAGGTTTGACAGAAGGAAGATCAAGTGCTACACTTGTGGTCAAATGGGTCACTTCTCCAGAGAATACAAGGACAGGAAATCTACTGATGAGGTTAGGTATTCTACCTATCAGCAGAAACAAGGGGAAGTTGGTACTGCCAAAACTGGATATCCCACAGCCTTGATCACTTTGGATGATCATGTTGACTGGAAGGCTAATGAGAGAAGTGATGGTGATAGTGATCAGAGTGGACTGCTGGCAAGCTGTACTTCAGAGGATGTTCATGATCAATTTGCTCTTATGGGCAATTCTCAGGTACAAAACTGTGTGTTTGGTTGTAGTGTGAGATATAATGAACTTAAAGAAATGTATGATGAGTTAAAACCTAAATATAATGAGTGTTATAAAGACCTTGAATCATATAAACATGGTTTAAAAATCGTAGAAAAACAAAAGATTTGGTTTCAGAAGAATCAAATTGCATATGAGGAGGAAATAAAAGGGTTAAAACAGGACTTAAAATGTGCTCAAGATGAGTTAATCTATACTAAAAAGGTGAAAGCTAAGTTAGAATCTGATAAACAAGATCTTCAAGAGAAGCTAGATACTGAAATAGCTACACATAAGAAGTGGTTAATATCAGGTGATAATTTAGCTAGAAGTTTGTATGGTAGTCAAGCTGTCAACTCTGGTATAGGATTAGGTTTTCAGAAATATGTAGGATTAGAAGCTAGGAATGACAGTAGAAAAACAACACCAGCAGGATTAGCAAACTATGTTAAACAAGGCACCTTACATGCTGTCCCTGGTCCCATTAGAGGTGAACATATGCCCATTGACCTATCCATCGCAGTTGACTTTGATGGATCACACCATTTATATGGCAAAAAGTCAAGTGACTTATCTGACCCTGTTACTAATAATGCTGACTCTGTCTCTTGTAGTGAAAAGTCTTCTGATAAAGGGTCTACTGCCTATGAAAGTTGTGATTCAAGTGATCAGTCAGACCTTCCCAAGACCTCATTCAAGCCTTCACCCAAGTCCTTAAACAAGCCTCTAGGAGTTGCTGCTGATGAATCCCATTCAAAGACAGTTTCTTCTGAAGACTTGTTATTTAATTCTTTGCAAAACAATAATGTTAATTCTGTCAAAAACAATTCTGTTAATGTTTGTGGTTTGAATGCTTTCAATAGAACTCCTTTCAGTTCCAATAAATCTTCTAGAAAGAAGAAATGTTTTGTGTGTGGAAGCAAATCTCATTTAATTAAGGATTGTAATTTTCATGAGCAAAGAATGGGTGACTGTGCTAAGAAACCTAGACCAATGCGGAAACTTGTTGATGACATACCTGCTTATGTTCCACAAGCAACTCAATCTAACAGCAGATACAGTACTGCTGATAAATCAGCTTCTGCTGATGCATCAGTTTCTGCCGACAGAACTTTTCCATCATATAGGAAAAGACAGTTCAAGAACCCGATTCCCCGTAAGACCTATTTACTTATATCAGAATGGTTGTGTGGCTGATTTAGTTATCAACCTAGGTATGAGGTGGTTTGGGGGACCATGGATAGGGCTGCCTTAAGGCCCCTAAAAAAAAGCAGTTGTTCTTGGACCTAACAGGGGGGATCAATTATGCAAGAGGAAGCACAACCAAAACATGTGACTTAACATCTACATGGCCCTACTTTTATATTGACCACAAGGCAGGCTGCAAGTCAGTAATGCTTTAGCTCCCAAGTCTGGTATATTTGTATATTTGTTGTTGTTGTTGTTGTAGGATCATGCCCCTTAATGCGAGTAAAGAGAGTTGGCAATGGATAGTGCGTTCAAGGACATGTCAGTGGAACAGAGAAAAGATGAGAAATTTTGTACCAGAGGCAAGTGGAGTAATGTAACCTTTGGGGGAAGAAAATGGAGAATCACAGGAAACAGGAACTATCAGGGGAACACCCATTGCAAGATGGTGTGGAAAAATGACTTATGGTGAAGGAACTGACAGCACTTAAATTTGTTCTCAGTATCACAAATTTGTGATAAAAAAAACAAAAGTTTCTCCTCCTGAGGATGAATGTCTGTAATCAACAAAGACTTCAAACTTTCCCACAGAATACCACCAATTCTGCTGAGAGTTCCAAGAAGCAATAATTTGTACACATTCAACTTAAATGAGGTTCAACCTGACAGTGATCTAACATATTTGGTGGCTAAAGCTTCCATGGATGAATCTACCAAATGACACAGAAGGATGGCTCATGTGAATTTCAAGACCATCAACAAGCTGTCTAAACTTGGTCTTGTTCAAGGGATTCCTTCCAAGGTCTTCACCAATGAACACAATTGTGTTGCATGCAACAAATGAAAACAACACAGAGCCTCCTACAAAGCCATTACAGCAGTGAGCAATATCACAGAACCACTTCAGTTGCTGCATATGGACCTCTTTGGTCTAACTCAAGTAAGAAGTATTGATCATAAGTACTTCTGTTTGGTGATCACTGATGATTATAGCAGGTTTTGCTGGGTATTCTTTTTGAAAACTAAAGATGAAACATCTCCAATTTTAAAAGATTTTATTACCCTAGTTGAAAACCAGCTAAATAAAAAGGTTAAAGGTATAAGGTGTGATAATGGAACAGAGTTCAAAAATGTGGTCTTAATAGACCTTTGTAACTCTAAAGGGATAAAAAGGGACTATAGCAATCTCAGGACCCCACAACATAATGGGGTTGCTGAGAGGAAGAATAAAACCTTAATAGAGGCAGCAAGATCCATGCTTGCAGA
>LBNU01035005.1:21518-65009 GCA_014162995.1 Artemisia annua
ATATATATATATATATATATATATATATATATATATATATATATATATATATATATATATATATATATATATATATATATAGGGTCCCTTTCTTGCGAAAACCACCTTATCTGCAAGAACTGCGAGAACCACTTTTTTACAACTAGTAATACACAATGTACATCATTTAATGCTTCATAGCATTTTGCTTTTTTTATTTAATTAAAAAGGGTATAATAGTAAAAGACATTTTCATTTTTTATTTTTTTTATAATTCTCGTTTTTTAAAAATCTTAAAATTCAGTTTTTTTTTTTTTTTTTTTTAACATGTTTTGAAATAGTTATGGTGCATACATGTTTTTTATACCTAATAATTATTATTTTTTAATCTCAAGGTGCGTGCATGTTTTTATTCCCAAATAGTTAAGGTGCATACATGTTTTTTTTTTTCAAGGTGCATATAGGTTTTTTAATATAAAGAAACTATAACAAACCAAAAACATAAATGTTATATACAAACTTCGATATCGATTGAAATACAATTAAAATACAAATTTCTTAAAAGCATAAATACATGAATCTAATCGATCTATACATGTGAGCACTAATAATATTCAACACAAATGGAGAGTAGCCATCAACACAAATGGACATATGCACACTCATAGCCGTGAACATTCTTGTAATTACACCTGACACAAAGAAAAGTACAAAAATTAGCAACAATAATAATTACACTTACTAAATAATAAACATACCTGTTTTTAAAACATACATGTTTTAAGCATTCCGTTTATAATCTATCATCTTTTTTAAAATATACCTGTTTAAAACATATATGTTTTGAATATACATGTTGAAAAACATATATGTTTTGAACATGTGTACAACTACTAAAACATGTATGCACACTTATTAAACAAAAAACCAATTTTTTTTATGCATTTTAAACATATATGTTTTATACGTAAACATATATGTATCTTTTCAAAACCCATTCAAGAATGTATCACACCACCATCAAGGATTCTTAACGTCATACCACAACGTAACATTTAGAAAATATACATACATAAACATATATAAAAACAACTAATCGATATTAAAGATTATCCATTTCAACCAAAATACAACATAAAGTATAATCGTATATAGCCAAGACAAGTAGCAACAAAAAGTTTCGGAGTCCATCTATATCTCGTATTAGCATAAGGCATAAGCCATGAATCATTATAAAATTATCAAAGCCATGAATCATTTAAAAAATATATGTAACCTGAGCATTACTTACCCACTAGTACCACTAAAATAATAACTTACACTTTATCAACCAATATAAACAATGAATTTTTTAGATCATGAAATATTTGAAACTGAAAACCATTTATATTCGAAACTCAAAACCACTAAACATGAAACACAAGACGTCCGTGAATGTGTTGAATCATTAAAAAAATCGAATTGGTAAAAAGAAAATTACAATTATAATAAAATTTACATCTCAACATGTGTATACATATTTACTTCTCCAAGGATAACAGGGATGTGAACCACTCACCTTGGATCATCATGACGAACCAGGTGTGTGTACCTCCATCTTTGTCAACAAATCAATTTCAGGTACAAGAAGAAACCCTCCTCACAGATCGGGTGTCTAACAAATATAAAAATATCCTAGAAGAAACACTTTTCACAGATCGGATGTTTGAGGGTGTCGATATCACAAACCAGATTCATGAACACCTCTACCGGCGGCCGTGAATTAGGGTTGTAGGGGAGGGAGGCGGTTTATTTGAAGGCGTGTTTTTTGGGTGAGGGAGAAGAGAGGCGACAGTTAGGGTTGAAAAATGAACCGTGTATTTTTTTTTACCTAGTTATGTTCCTTAATTAGTGGGGAGATTAATAATAAGCAGATTATTATAATACCCTTTGTGCTTTACAAATGACTACCACATCTTTTAATTAATTGCATTAATGGCACAAGTTATATCATCCATTGATGAAATGGTCTAATGGCTAAAAAGTGGTTCTCGCAGTTCTTGCAGATAAAGGTGGTTCTCGTAAGAAAGTTACACTATATATATATATGTATGTATGTATATATATATAGGGGAAAACATAGCTACATTACAATGTAGCCAATTGGCTACATTTCCTTTGAAAAAAAGGGTGGGGACAGGGGGAAAATATGTGTCAGGGACTTACCGCAGGGACTGAACTGTACATTATTAAAACTTTTTTCAAAGGAAATGTAGCCAATTGGCTACATTTGTAATGTAGCTATGTTTTCCCCATATATATATATATATATATATATATATATATATATATATATATATATATATATATATATATATATATATATATATATATATATATATAACACAAAAACAAAAACAATTGTTCATTCACAATGGATCTGAATCAAAGTGATGAAGAACCTAAGAACTGGTCTGATGTAGATGACGAAACTAACTTATCTATACTACATATTGTATTTCATCAGATAACCAGAATGTTTTGGTTTTAAGAAAATGCTTGCACGGTAAGTTGCCTTAACAAGAAAATAATGAAGGTTATCAATGTTGTCATCTTTATGTTTGGCTGTTTTATAAACATTCAAGCATTGTGGAAGGATCATGTAATGTCCAAGTTTCAAATACCGGTTATAGAAAGATGATCTCACAAGTCACAACTACTAGAGCAAGCTACTAAATCAGAGGCCGAGATGAGTTTGCTACCCATCAGGCAAAAATGAGATAACTCTCTTAAGTGTCTCTGCGACTCTGCGTATCTTAGATATGACATCTTAGCGTGCAAGATTCTAGAACAATCAACAATGTACTTTGCCTGTATGTATTTTTTTCAAAATAAATAGCTGCTCAATCACTATAATTTTCAAGCAATATACCAACTATTTTTACATGTTCTTCTCTCCCCTGCATTCTGTAGCCCAATTGGTTGTTTAAATGTAAACGGTTTTGTAATGGATCTGTTGTAGGCAGTCAGGGATGCAAAAATCAATTGAAAAGGCATAAAAGAAAGCTTTAATAAGTAGGAGAGCAGCCCCCACAGAAAGGCTTGATTACAATGTGGCACTTAACAGTATGTTTTAAAATGTTCATGAACTCGCTAATGGAGTCTGCATGTAAAACATATGATTTTTGGTGAATTTGATGTAGCTGTATTTGTTATATATGTGAGGTTGCAGGTCAGATGCATAAATCTGCTTATCAGAAAAGCCAGTGGGTTTTTGTGGCAAATGGCAGTACTTCTCACCATAAGTGTTTCGAATCAACCTGGCCCGTACTACATTTGACCCAATTGGTATTAGGTTAACCTGCTTAGTGTAGAAGGTGTGATGCGGGAAAACATGCGGAAAAGGGGGTTTCCCTTGTGGGAAAACCAAAAACACCACACCAATGTTAAGAAAGATGCTAATTGGTTCAATCTCTAAACTAAGGTTGGTTAACTAATTTATTTCCAATATGTGAATTTTAAACAATCATGTTCTAGCATGAACAGATGGTTTTCGACATTTTCTTACCAGGTAAAAGAAACAATAGCCTGCACAGATGGATTTCAACGTTTACAGCAAACTATTAGCGGAATGATAAACTCTTAAAGAATAAATCTTACCAGTTAAAAGAAACAATGATTCATTACATCAAGCATCTTATCAGAATTTCCTACTAACTTAAAAGGATACACGACCACACAATTTCCGACCAAAAGAAAAGTGCACCATACTACCCAGAATATTTATATACTGGAACTGAAAACATCAACTTACGCGAGAATTTTTAGGAGAGGACATAGCTTCAATCTTCTACCATCAGGTTATCATCTTCCAGACTGCATTACATGTATCAAAATCACTCGCTTCCTGAGAACTTAGCTCAAACTTTTCAACTGTTTTCTTCTCTTTATCAACAATAGCTGCAATTGGCAAAATTAAAGAATTGCAGATTGAAAAATAATAAACTAAATGAGAATCTATTAATTGTTGAAATAGTGTAGAAAAAACAGTAACAAGCAAGAGAAAATATAAAAGAAGGATACCTCCAGATATCTTGAACTGATCGTTTAAGTCTGGGATGATTTTTGTCACGGATGCATACATTGAGAGCTTCATTCTGCAAAAAGGAAAAACGATGTTAATCCCATGATCAAAAGATTAGTGGAAGATCTAATGAGTGTTAGTCCAATGATCATATTTGACCATTAAAAATATCTAAAACATCCATCACAATGACATGGACCAAAGCCCATGCTATCAATACCTTTTAACAGTAACTATCAGAAAGAGGAAAATTGAATTGATCCTTTTCTCAAAAGTGAAATGTTCATTCGTTTCAGAGAAAAATAACAAGCGTGAATATGTCATTTGATATTGTCATCCCAATAATAGAACTTCCATGTAGAAAGTGGGAGGCCAGATAAATCAAAAACGAAAAATCAGTGGAAAACAAGATAAAAGAACTGGATGGCTAGTGCCGAGTTAACTTTATGCCTTAAGTCATTATGTAGGATTATGTTTCTTACACATATCTATTTATTCACATAAGCATGCCTTTCAATAACAACAAAAATGGGCGCAAGTGTCACAATCTGATGCACTTTTATGTAAAATAAAGGTGATAGTACACAGTAAATCATCAACTCTGGCATCAAGTTTGCATATTGACTTACTGTGTCTTTTTTTCATCTTGTTCAAGTCTCCTCAGAACCTGCCTTCTCTCTTCAATCGAGCTTCTTTGCTCTTCAAGATTATTAATTTGATTGGTGATGGCTGTGTTAACAATAATTGCAAAAAATCAGTAGTGCCACATAAAAGACCTAGTAATAGAATCAAAGCTTGTTTGTATTAGAGAAGGCAAGATGGGCGGTGAGAACGGGCAGGTCAAAATGGGTCCTTTTTTACTATTCGTTAAAACAGACCAACTCGGGTTGAACTTGAGCCGCAAAAAATTTAAGTCCATTTTAAAGAATATCAATAATACACAACGAGTAAATTATGATTAAAAATATATATTGATTCGATAAGAATCTAAGTTTTTCAATAAAACAATTTAGAATGTTGCATGCCTTAAAAAGTACTAAACTGTAGGCAAATTTCGACCCAATTGACCCGTTCCCTTTTTAGCAAAATTAATTGGCTTGACCCGTAAGAGATAAAACACAACCAAACTCTACCCATTCATAAGCAAATAAACTGCCACTTCTAGTGAGTATAACACTGCCTCTATACACAGAAGTACAGACTTGTGAAAACTTTAGTAGCTAAATAAATACTTATCTAAGCTCCTCTTGTAGCAATGACTCTTTGTGAAGCTCCTCGTCCAATTCTTTTTGAAGCAAATGGATCTCTGCATCTGAAGCAACTTCAGCCTTGCAAGCTTCCGTTTTTTGCTTGCATAGGTTGATCTTCTCTTGATAATCTGTTACATGAAATAACTCATAATGTCAGGACCAAAAAAATGCCGATGTAGGTGTTAAATTTGTACATTAAAAGGTGAAATGATGAAGTTGTAGATACACATTTCATAAATACACCCAGTCTCATAACCTTTGTATTTGATAACTCAAATTGAAATGAAATGGCCACAGATGTTTTGCAGAAGAAGTGAATATCAATGGTCTTGTTCATACAAACGTAACTTTAAGAAAGTATATATATTAAACTATTACGAGGTAGGAATAAGTGTATAAAGAGAGCTGTGCATGACATGCAATGAACATGGTTCCAAAGCAAGAGCCCCTCTATACATGACGTGTTTGGTGACTTGACAAAGACAAGTTGTGATACATTAGAAGCATCAGGCTGTTAACAAAGATTAAAAGATATGTAAATTTTAAGAAGCAGAGCAGTGGGAAGCCACGTAGTTGTTTGATGCACATTGCTACTTGGCTTCCCCAATGCTCCGCTTATTGTCATTTACTCCCACCCTTCATGACAAACAGATACAACTAGAGATCAAATTGACTAATAAAATCATCAGGCCCATACAGAGTTTAAAATAACTAGATACCTAGCTGCTTATTTTGCCGTGCTTATCAACACTAAAATAAGCTATTAAGAAGCTACCATCCACACACTCCAACCCAGTTGCTTAAGTTTGAAAACACAACAAACACCATCTAAGGGTGTGTTCGAGATTGCTTATTATAAACTTTATATATACAATAACATTCACCCAAACACTCAAAAGATGCAGTTAAAAACCACTTATTAACTCTAATACATAACCATCCCACCTAATTGTGTCAAACAACACAATAAGCAGGTAAACCGTTAAAGGGAGACCTGTTTCTGTACGACAAAAATAAGCAGACGGATGTCTTTCTGAAAGCAGTCTCTCCCTAAAAAGTGAAGGTCATGTTCAATACGTACGTACCATTAAATACCCAACATCTCCTCTGTTTGATGGCGTTTTGGTACAATGTATGGGTTTGTACTAATAACAAAACAGTGAGGCACAATATCGACCATTGTAGGACGGTTCATATCAGTTATTGTAGGCATTGGGGTTGTAAAAATAAACACAAGCCCCAATTTATATAAGATTGATTGTTATGATATAACAAGCTTAGATCAACCCATAAGTCTAAATAAGCCGAAAAATTGAATCTTATGTNAAAAAAAAAAAAAAAAAAAAAAAAAAAAAAAAAAAAAAAAAAAAAAAAAAAAAAAAAAAAAAAAAAAAAAAAAAATTACCTTTGAGAGAAGTGTTGAGTTGGGATTGATCTGAAAGGCAAAGGGACCGGAGTTGATTGGAAATGTCAACGCAATTGTTCAAATCATGAATGTCATTATTCTTCTTTAACAATGCAACTAAATCGTCGCTGTATGATATTACATCCTCCATTTCCATCTTCTTACTTTCACCCATTTTCTAATTTTAATGTTAGGGTTTTGGTTTTTGAAAACACTCAAGACTCACTGGGAGGGAAAATTTTTAGGGATTAATTGGTTTCGTGGGAGTCAATATGTCAAATCTATTACCCTTTTTTGTTTTAAGGTGTTTGGATAACTTAGGGTGCGTTTGGTTTGGTTTGGTTTGGTACGGGGTTGTGACTTGTAAGAGTTTGGGAATGGATTCATTTCCGGGATAAGCTATTTGGTACTTCTGCCTAAGTTCTTATGTCCACGAAAGATTCACAAAAAAAAATTTACACAATGATAGTGGCAAAATTATTTGTCCAATCAAAACAACTATAAAAAAAACAATAATCTATTTAATTGGACAAATGATATTGCTACATCAATATGCGGAACTTTTTTTTGTAAAACTTTTGTAGATATAACATTTTCTTATATGTGTTATGTGAGTCAATCTTGAAAAGTCATACCAGTCTATTTTCTTATATCTCTTTCATGTTCATTCATTTGATCACCTTCCACTTCATATTCGTACGAACTAAATGATATTATGTCAATATGTGAAGTTATAACTAAGATATTTCCGGTCAGACGTTTACGTATCCACACCATTAACCAAACCAAACAATTTTATTAAATATGCATACCTTATGTTATACTTATATTGTAGTGATTCATATTCAACCTCCAATCAAACCTATAGCGATTGTAAATCTATAATACAAACCAAACACAACCTTAATCTACAAATTTATTAGTTTTAGAGTGTTTGGAAATTTCCGAGGTGAAATAAGTAATTTATTTAAGTGTAACTCAAACAAATTTATTGTTAACAATTGTCTTGAAAAGGTTTATATCGGCAAAGAATATATGACCTTGTGCAATATTTTTGAGTGTTCAATCTGGTTAAATATGTATACTTATGAAATGCATTTGTTCATTAAGTGTTAATTTCATAATTATAATGTTTAACAATAACGCGTCTTTTATATCAAAATTATAACAAGCTCAACGAACATCAAACTTGAAGACTAATCAAGCAAATCGAGATAGGTGTGTACATAGGACTAGGACTCGAGGTGCAACTAATCGCTAGAGCAAAAAAGAGAAGGTTGAGTGCTAGCTAGTCGAGTATTCGTCTTTGAAGCCATGTCTTCGTGATGTGGGACGTATTACACTGATAAAAATGAGAGGGCTTAATTTCTTAACACTAGAAAACCTCCGGGGATTTATCAAGCCTTTCATTATAATTTGTAAAGAATGACTAGTAAAGCTGTACATTTAATACTTTTAGCTTTAGCTTTAGACTGTTAATTTCTAATTCCCTGTCATGAATTATAATGCCACTTATATGACCAGTCCTCAAAAGTCATTGAAATTAAATTTCTACATGGATCAAACTTGTTGTTACTAAATTTCAAAGGAGAAAATAAACTGCTTCTTGTAGTAATTCGTTGCTTAATACTTGAAACTGCAATAGGTAGGAAACTATAAGTCCGTTAAACAAATCTATCGAAATTGAAATATATTGATGATCATACACACAAACTATACAATGAGGAGTTAATCTGTACACAACAAAAATAATCGACACACGCAAAGCACAACATTCTCACAACCATAGCAAAGGTGATGATATGAACCTACAAGTTAATAATGACACCTCTAGCCGCACCATTTCCATGATCATTTGGCTCTAATTCAGGTGCTCCAAAAATCGCCCCATGTCTAGTTGGATCATATTTCTCACCATCACCCCACAATGCATAAGCTTCCTCTCCATGAACCGCGTCATCACCAATCATCAACTCGTGATCAGGCATCCGTAATGGCAAAAATATCTTAATAACTAGAAGAATAATAGTTGTTGATACAAGGTTCCAAACAATCACGAATAACGCTGCAACTATTTGTTTTACTAATTGTTTTCCGCCATTTTTACCATAAATTGCACCTCTTGAACCTTGGACCGGTAAAACTATGTTGCATAGAACAGGCTCGGCAAATAAACCTGTCAATAACCCGCCCAATAGACCTGCTACCGCATGAGTGTGAAACACACCTAACGTGTCATCCACCTATAAAGATGATACATGGTACTTGTTATGGAAAGAATTTCAGTAAGCTTTTACTCGATGATATTGTGGTATCAACTTCATATTTGTAAACTGTATTTTAAATTTTAAAGATTTTTAGTTTGTGTTATCAACTAAACTTCTAAAAACTTTATATTTGCTTGATGAAATTTTAGTTTATGTTGTTTTAAACATAAACATATACTAAATTTTTTTTTCTTCTATATTTTACTCTGTAATAAACTATCTGCTTATATTAAGGAGCAAAGAAGACAATCACGTCGATACCTGAAATAGGGAACATAGATAAATATTATAATTATTTAATCATTATCACCGGTTTTACTTGTAACTAGGGGTGAGCATGGTGCGGGTTGGTGCGGGTTTTGGTAAAAACCGAACCGCACCCGCAATTGCGGTTTTTAAAAAGTGAGAATCCGCAACCGCGTGGTTTTTGCGGTTTTGCGGTTTTTGCGGTTTTTAAAGTTTTTTTTTCTCAAATTATATTTTTCGTATATGTTTATTATAAAATAAATATATCATAAGATTACATGAGGGTTGAAACATATATTCAAAATGTTGTGTATTTAGTATGAAATTATAAATCTATACAATATTAAAAGTCGAATGGGGTGAAGAATTTTAAAAAACTTCGATGATAAATGATAGAAAAATAAAATTATATGATCTAAAAACTCAAACAATAATTAACTTATAAAATTCGTTTAAAACAACTAATTATGAAAATATAAATAAAAGCATTTTATCATACAAAAATTATGAGATTTAGTTGGTTTCTATAGAAAAAAATATGTATATACTTGAATATGACTTTGCGGTGCGGTGCGGTTATTGTGGTGCGGTTTTTCGGTGAAAACCGAAACCGCCCCGCAAAATGCGGTTTTTTCATTTTCAGGAACCGCACCGCGTTTTTTGTTACGGTTTCGGTTTTTGCGCGGTGGGTTTTGCGGTTTTTTTGCAGTTTGCGGTGCGGTTCCTGCTCACACCTACTTGTAACCATTATTTTTGTGCATAAGCATTATTTAATCACGAGAAAAGATAAAAAGATAGACAAATGAACTAGCTGGAAGTATTTCTTCGGTAATTATGTGATACGGAGTATCAAATAATTGAAAATTAAATAGCTAGTTGTCAACTTGTCATGAAATGATTTTAAAAGCATATTGAAAATTTTTCTACACCGTATTTTCTTTTTGTAAAACAATTTCTACACAGTTTTTGGAACAATAAAAAACTGATTGTAGAAAGGAAATTAGTGGCAACTAGCACAAAAGTAGTCAACAATTTTGTAAGTTTCTATATTTGTAAAGAACAAGACAGATGGTGTAAACCAAGACATCGAAGATAAGGAAATCGTGTAAAAGACTAAACGGTCAATAATGGCACACTTCGAACTTGACGAAATATACCGTCATGTACTCATGTTGCACTTAAAATAATAAAGTTTCACAAAAATATCTAGAAACCGCAATTCTGAAGTCAAAAACGTGATTTATCTTTTTCAAACTTAACATTTTTCACATAAGTTTTTTGAATTTACTATAGATATTATAGTTGACTTGTAGTCAATGGCAAAAACGGCAATGCAAAGGATTAAACCACCTATAAATGTATGCTATATAATCACGACCAAGAACTGAGGATTTAAAAATTTATGAAAATAGTAAAATACAAATCCCATAAAACTAAGAATTGTGGTGGATCGGATATCAATCAGGCTGTATACAAAACTATATCCATTATAATTTTGCATGGATATTCATATTCATTTAGCTTTGATTCATCCATTAATACCCATATTCAATGAATGAAGCATGTAAATAGATATCCGTTGAATATATTAAAAAAAATAAAATAAATAACATATAAAGTCTAAACATTACAATTCAACACTAAATTGTAATGAATGACCTTTCGTTCTCATAGTTTCAATGTTTATTTTTTATCAAAAATTTATTTGCTGTATAACTTTGTGCTTAAATAAAGCTTATATATAGTAGTTTTATAATACAAACTAAGTTTTGTAAGAAATAAAGACTAACAACCATAATAACATTGCATTTCATGAAAATCTAATTACTAGTTAAACACATCAACCGAGTGATATAAATTGTAGTTTTAAAAGATATACGTGTATATATATATCATATTTCGGATGGTAAACTAGTGATCTATGAATGATAAAATGTCATCCATATCCGATATAATTTACGCATGCATACCCATATCCATGTCCATTAATTAGTAATTTGGTTCATTTATATCCATTATAAATAGATTGGATCGGATGGATATTCATTGCATGGGATGTCCATTGCGATCCCTACTTACGACATAGATGCATATATGCTTTCATATTGTCGCAATATACTTTTTATGTTTTATATACTCGTATGATTTTATGCGTTTTACTATGCTTCTATTCTTTATATACTGTTATGCGTTTTACTATTATAATCACGCACACTCACACATTCTCACCAACAACCAACTAAAATTTGCTAATGAAAATGCTGCAAGAAAAATAATAGTAGATGTCGATTTTGTACCTTCTGTAGCAAAACTGATTTCTTGTGGAGGATCATCATAGTAAACCATGGAATGCTACCAGAGAGTATTCCCATTACTATTGCAGCCCATGATTGCACCACCCCTTCATTCAAAACTCATATCAAGTCAATGGTAGAAATCATACTTATCATCAAATTTAATATTCAATTATTCATCTAATAATACATCTAATTTTTGACTTGTAACGTCAACATATATAGTACAACTTTAGGATCACAAGATATTTTGTCATTTTGAAACACATGACGTTCATGTAGTATAAACACTAGTCATGACATTATGAACAAGTCTAGTAGATACCATGGAAAACAAATTGTGTTATATAACTAACATCGACTAATTTAACGCGTGTACTTGTGATTTGTGAACAAGTCGATTTAGATTGTGTTTCATCTTTAACAGTAAAACAAGCTATCTAGAAAAGTTAATAGGTTGAATGGACGATCGAGAGTGACATAAATCGTATATCTATTTCACAAAACATTCTACTACTAGAATAATGGCATTGTTCTAATGATACTTGACACTCGTTATATTCAGTTTATGACTTTAGAGTCAACCCGACCCGACCTATACCAAAACATTAAAATTGTCAAATAAAAAACGGGTACCAACCTGCTCCGGGGGTAATGCAAACCAGACCGGTCATCATTCCTTGAACGGCCCCAATGACCGACGGCTTTCCAAAGAAAATGACATCGAGGGTAGTCCAAACTAAAAGACTTGTAGCAGCACATATGTTTGTGTTTAGTACGGCTACAGAAGCAGCAATGTTTGCGGCATATGGTGCTCCACCATTAAAACCAGACCATCCCATCCATAGTAGTCCTGCTCCCGCAAGCATCAGCAAGATATTGTTTGGAGGAAACCTTTCCCTATCGCTTTTTATCCTTGGTCCAACCTTCAATATTTACGGCAACAAATTCAAACTTATCAGTATGTGTAGATTCGACTTATGTGTTTATCACTAATCTATCAAGCTTGGAAACTAGAAGAAATATCATATCCATTAGTCGAAATGAGTCAAAAATTATGCCGAAATGGACCCTAAAGTATAAAACCATCTAAATTTTTATACAGTTTCGGTAATAATGTTTCGTTCTCAAACAATTTAAACAAAAAATTGTTTCAGATCAACCCAATCCTCTCTTATTTCTAGTTGCCACTTTAAAATATATCATGATGTTTTGTACATGATCACCAGATATGCATTGACTAAATTGGTATAAAAAGTCTTTGCGTTTACAACGACTTTATTATTCTTTCAGCATCTTTTTAACTTGTTGTGCGAGCAGGTTGGCCAATTAATTCTTAACACTTATATTCCAAATCAATTATAAATCGTTTCGTAATTATTTATTTATTTTTTGTGTTGATAGTGAACTGTCTTAATGGTCAACTTTTATAAAATAAATGGTACTGTTTTTCTAATCAGTTTAATCAATTCGTGTGTACCATGCGTTGTGTTTAATTACGCTATAAGTAAAACTATGAAATTATTTACGTACCCAGTAAGCCGCAGTAAAGCCAGCGATCCCAGATGATAGATGAATAACATAGCCACCCGAATAGTCAATAACACCCCAATGATACAAAAAGCCGCCACCCCATAGACTAAACGCACCCACAGTGTACGAAAATATTAACCACAATGGCACGAAAGCCATCCAAGCTCGTATATTCATCCTCCCAAGCACAGACCCCGCTAGCAAAATCATAGTTATCGCAGCAAATGTAAACTGAAAATAAACCAATGTAGCCATAGGATATAACGGCTCACTAGGAACCTCAAGGACCCCATCTCTCGTATAGTTTACACTCTCAGGCACCACTGCTTGACGTATCAAATACTTTTGACCCAAAGCTGGTGCACCTTTGCCCCAAAAAGGAAACAACTGATCACCAAAAGCCATACGATAACAAAGTAACACCCAACATATGAGCACAGCTGCAAAGGCGTATAAGGCCATAAAAGCCGAGTTAACTGCCCATTTCTTTTTTACTATAGAAGCATATAGAATCACAAGTCCTGGCATGCTTTGGAGGCCGACTAGGGTCGCTGCAGTCATTTGCCACGCGTTGTCGCCTTTGTTGAGCCATTCCGGGACCGATGGTGGGTTTGGCATGTATGCTTGTGTCGACATTATTTTGGTTCAAAGGGTTTTAGTTGTTTTGTTTTTGGGTTTAAGTCGTATGAAATGATTGTTTTCACAATATATAGATGAGATGAGTTGACAAGCAGTGGATTGAAGTCATTCAATGGAATAAAAATACATTCCAATCATGAATCATGAGTCATGGATGGTTAGTGTCTTTCGAACAAATTTCTTAAGGTAAAATATGTAAGCATTTTTTTTTTTTTTTTTTTTTTTCACAACTATATTATATTCTATGTAAATATTTTTTTAAAGACAATGGTGATTCATACGCTACAACAAATCAGTTGACCATGTACATTTTCTATGAAAATAAAGCACTCCTCTTTCGAATACTATAAGTAAAATGTTCACTTAGAATTTTAAATTTTTAAGCATAACTAATTAGTTTTCGTATAAAGATACAATTGGAGTATGATGAAACTTAGAATTTTAATTTTTTAAAACATAACTAATTAGTTTTCGTATAAAGATACAAAACTTTTTTGAATCAAAATAACAAATCCGATTAGACAGTTACCGGAATTATTATTATTATTTTTATTTATATAAACGACTTGTATATAAGGTTGGGTGTAATGGTCACTTTTTCATTATCTCCACATAAGCTTTTCATCACACCACCTAACTGATTACTTAACAGCCGTAGTGGTAAACACCTAAAAAAACACGTAAAAATATCTCACTTTATACAAACACATCCCAATATACCTCACATACACTTGCAAACAAAAAAAATAAAAAAATAATAAAGGGTCAATTTTCCTTCTTTTAGTTACGTGAAGGAGACTACCAAACTAACCCAAAAACCCCACAATCGCACGCCAACGTAACCCTCGGTCATGGTGTTCATGTGTCAAGGGTGCCCCTTCGTGTGTGAAGGGTGACACCATAACGCCTCGCCTAATAGTTACTGTTTTGAGCTAGTACTTAACCCGCCAATTTTATCATGTCTACTCTAAATTTGAATAACAATGAGCTTTTGATGTTCCATGGCTCTACTATATCGAGTTTTTCAATGCATTTTCAGATGCGAAAGCTAGTGGTAGGAGATTATCCTTCCACCTCGGTCCCCAAACCTCTGCTTTTCATGTTTTGTGTTTAAATAAACGCTATCACGCTACTTTTTGCATTATTTTTCTTATTAGGCTTGCTTCTTCTAGCCAAGCTTGGGCTTCTATTATGCACATCCGAACATGGTAATGTGCTAATAGGTAATGTGCTAATAGGCCACTGCAAAGGTTTGTTCTATTCTTCGTATTTTATGAGTAGTTATCATCTACTATCAAGGTACTCGCGCGTTGCGGCATATAAGGAATAATTCAAATAATTTGTAGTGTTAGAATTAGAAGTGATGGTCATTTATAGTATATTGAACATTGTAACGTTATATTATATGTAATAGACTAGTGATGGGTAAACGGGCTTATAGATATAGTGTTAGTTCATGTTAGAGTCTAATACAATAGTCCGGCCCATCAAGGGCCCATTATATCCATATGTTAAGACATATGCACGTCTCATTAAAGATTGTGAAAGGGTATCTCTCATTGTGCAATATTAGTTTCTCTCAAATTTCACCAAATAGTCTATCTCTCTTTCTAGAAATAATAACTTTGTCTATATAAAATCTCACTATTGATTTATGTGTGATTTGATACTAGTTGTGGTGACCAACAAATGGTATCAGAACTCATGTACTGATGATTTAGGAGCGTATTTTTTTTCAAAATTTGTGCTTTAAAGATTATATTTATTTTATCAATCACCGTTAATGTTTTTTTACTTGTTTTATTGTATTGACTTTTATAACTAAAGTAGTTTAGTTAAACAACATTACTAATTTTATAAGTTTTTAAGCACGACAAAAGTTTAGATATACATGAAGGAGTCGGTCAAAATTAATTGATACAATTTAAGCACAACATTCACACAAATATAGTACAAGTGCTGATATGAACCTACAAGTTAATAGTTACACCTCTAGCCGCACCATTTCTATAATCATTTGGTGTTAGTTCAGGTCCTCCAAAAATCGCTCCATGTCTAATTGGATCATACTTCTCACCATCACCCCACAATGCATACGCTTCTTCTCCATGAACCGCATCATCACCAATCATCAACTCATGATCAGGCATCCTTAATGGCAGAAAGACCTTAATAACTAGAAGAATAATAGTTGTTGATACAAGGTTCCACCCAATCACGAATAATGCTGCAACTATTTGTTTTAGAAACTGCTTCCCGCCATTTTTACCATAAAATGCGCCTCTTGAACCTGTGACCGGTAAAACTATGTTGCATAAGGTGGGCTCAGCTAGTAAACCTGTCAATAACCCTCCCATTAGACCTGTTACCGCATGGGTGTGAAACACTCCTATCGTATCATCCACCTATTAAGATTATACATGAAAATTGTTATCGAGATAATTCAAGTATGCGTTTACTTGATATTAATTGTGGTATCAACTTCATATTCGTAAAAATAAATTTATTTTGTGTTATCAACTAAATTTTACTCGAATATTAAGATAATTATTTGCAACTTTATAAATATTTGTTTGTATTATTGTTGGGTCAATTTAATGTTCAGTGATCTCTTACTAGATATACATATAAAATAGTCCAAGTATGAAATAGTATATGAGTAAGATACTTCTAGCTATTTATGCACCTTCTGATCGACCTGCACAACATATACGGATCCCCTCCATCCCTTTTTTCATTACTAATTGAATATCCTTCATTATTTGACTAAAAATGGAGCAAAATGATCTTGTTTTATTCCTCGGTTGAAAAGAGATATCTTGAGCAATTAGAGAAGAACTTTGATACGCAAATTTGATCTTGACCGACTCGATTAAGGTATTAGGCTTTGTTCTATTAGATAATAAAGATCACATTTTTTTTCACTTCGTTCAAATAAAAGTTGTACCCATCTGAGAGTTTTTACAAGTCGAAGTAAAAACCACTTGTCACTGACGTGATTTCAGTTACTATATTCCCTAGACTAAAATCAAGATACTAATTACGCAAGAACTTTTTTGAAAATACAAGTGAAAAACACTTATCAAGAAAGTCAAATAAATGATATAAAGGTGTAAACACTTGTTAACATTGTTATGGTTGTGATGTCTTCTCATTTTTCTTATTTTAATTTTATTTCTCATTTAATCTTAAATTGTGAATATACTTGCCACGAACCAAGTAAAAAATGCAAGTGAAATGTAGAAATAATACATAGATGTTGATATGTACCTTTTGTAGCAAAACTGATTTCTTGTGGAGGATCATCATAGTAAACCATGGAACGCTACCGGCAAGTATTCCATATACTACTGCAGCCCATGATTGCACAACCCCTTCATTTCAAAACTCAAATCAAGTCAATGGTAGAAATCATACTTATCATCAAATTTAATATTCAATTATTCATAAGTCGACTTCTTATACTTCTTTCGTCCCAAAACACACTTTTCTTATTTGGTTGTCCCTAAATAATTGTCACTTTCCAAAAATAAAAAGGAATAATGTATGAAACTTCCTATAATAATGTTATGTAGTGGATATTAAGATGGGTAAAAGTGTACTTTAGCTATTTTTTCTTAAATTTGTGTTTTATCTTTAACATTAAAAGATGTTATCTTGAAAAGTTTGTGGGCTTAACGGACGAGAGTGACATAAATCGTGTACCTATTTCACAAAACATTCTACTACTAGAATAATTTCATTGTTCTAGTGACATTTGACACACGTTAAATACGGTTTTTGAAAGTCGGCCCTACTCGACTTACACCAACATTAAAGTTGTCAAATCAAAATCGTGTACTAACCTGCTCCGGGGGTAATGCAGGCGAGGCCGGTCATCATACCTTGAACGGCCCCAATGACCGACGGCTTTCCAAAGAAAATGACATCAAGGGTAGTCCAAACTAAAAGACTAGTAGCGGCAGATATGTTTGTGTTTAGTATGGCTACAGGAGCAGCAATATTTGCAGCATATGGAGCTCCACCGTTGAAACCAGACCATCCCATCCATAGTAGCCCGGCTCCCGCAAGCGTTAGCAAAATATTGTTTGGAGGAAACCTTTCCCTATCACTTTTTATCCTTGGTCCAACCTTTAATAATTTACAGCAAGCAACTAATTAATTTTCAAAATGGGTATATTCGACTAATGTGTTTATCACTAATCAATTAAACATACAAACTAGAAAAATAATACATGAGTCGAAACGAGTCAAAGTTCATGTTACAGGTGACGTTTGATACATAGAACCTTCTGAATTTTTTTGTTATGGAATATGATTTCAGTAATAATGTTTCGCGCACAAACAATATATACAAAAAGTGTTTCAAATCAATCTACTCGTTAATGATATATAACTCTATTGACCTAAATAGTAATGAACGCATAAGAGCCGCCACTCAAAATATCATGATATTGTATTATTGTGTACATGATCACCAAAAATGCATTGACTAATTGCATGAAAAGTCTTTGCGTTTACATCGACTTTATTGTTCCTTCCACGTCTTTTTAACTTATTCTGAATATCTAAATAAATGGTACTGTTTTTTTTCTAATCAGTTTATAAAATTCGTAAGTGCCATGTATTGGATTTAATCTAAAAGTAAAACAATGAAATTTACGTACCCAATATGCCGCGGTAAAACCAGCGATCCCAGATGATAGATGAATCACATAGCCACCCGAATAGTCAATAACACCCCAATGATACAAAAAGCCGCCACCCCATAGACTAAACGCACCCACAGTGTACGAAAATATTAACCACAATGGCACGAAAGCCATCCAAGCTCGTATATTCATCCTCCCAAGCACAGAACCCGCTAGCAAAATCATAGTTATCGCGGCAAATGTAAACTGAAAATAAACCAACGTAGCCATAGGATATAACGGCTCACTAGGAACCTCACGGACCCCATTTCTCGTGTAGTTTACAGTCTCAGGCACTACGGCTCGACGTATCAAATAACTTTGACTCAAAGCTGGTGCCCCTTTGCCCCAAAATGGCAACAATTCGTCACCAAAAGCCATACGATAACAAAGTAACACCCAACATATGAGCACAGCTGCAAAGGCGTATAAGGCCATAAAAGCCGAGTTTACTGCCCATTTCTTTTTTACAACCGAAGCGTAAAGGATCACGAGTCCTGGCATGCTTTGTAGGCCAACTAGGGTCGACGCAGTCATTTGCCATGCGTTGTCGCCTTTGTTTAGCCATCCGGGGACCGATGGAAGGTGTGTTTCGTATGGTCCTGGTGTAGCCATATTTGGTTCGAATGGTTTTAGAGTACTTTTTTGTTTTTGGGTTTAGTCATATGAAATGATTGTTTATATAATGTAGAGATGAGATGAGATGAGGTGACAAGTGGTTGTTGGAAGTCAGTCAATGGAATAATCTAATATAATACGTAGTATAACATTCCATTCATCAGCCGTGACTACTGATTTTCGAACAAACTTCCTAAGGTTGAATATGTAACCATTTTTATTTTTACTCTTCAAATGCCGTACTCTTTCTTTAGGTCAATGATGATTCATACGTAAAAACAAAATCAATTGACTCTACGTACACATTTTCTCTGGAAACAAAGCACTCCTCTTTTGAATAACATAAGTAAAACGTTCAAGTACCACGAAACTTGGATATTGAAGCATGTTACTAATTAGTTCTCGTATAAAGCTACGCAACTTCTTAGAATCAAATCAACAAATTCGATTAAACCGTTACATGGATTAATGTGTTTTGATATAAACGACTTGCATAAAAGATTTACGTGTTTTGACCCAAGTACTCTCCCCGACCGTATTATAATTGCATATAAGAGTTACGTAATTTGGCACCACTATGGCATTAGCTATATCGAGTTGTTCTATGCATTTCAGAGCGAAAGCTGGTATTAGAGATTATCCTTCCATCTCGGTACCCAAAGCCTCGACTTTTCATGTTTTTTCTTCGAACACACGCAAACGCACTGCATTTAACATTATTTTACTCATCAAACTTGCTTCTTCTAGGCAAGCTCGGGCTTTTAATTTATTGTCCACATCCGAACATGGCCATGTTCTAATAGGCCAGTGCAAATATGACAACATTCTTTGGTTTTCAAGAACATCAGTTGCATTGATCAATTCAGGACCGTTTCATTGATTTGGGTGGCCCAGTGCAAAGAGGCTCGTAAATCACGAAAACTTAACTATTGTGGAAAGTTCAAAAGATAATATACTTAGACATGTATAAATGCTAATGGACATATATACTAAATCGGAGGCTCCCTCACATAATATTTAAAAAGGGATGTAAACTTCAAGTTAGAAATTTATAGATATACGTAGACATGTATAAATATTATGGACATAAACTAAATCGGAGGTTCCTCACAAATGGTGGCTCTGTGCAGCTGTCTCACTTGCACATGCTAATCACCGCCACTGTAGATCCAAGGCAAAAAAAATACATGTAATAGGAAGTATGTAGAACTAGTCAAGTTCAATTGTTCAAGTGTACCTGCATCTCACTTACATGAAAACATATGCATTATAGAAGTCTATTTGCATATTCAAATTGACATAGACACGTATAGAAACGGTCCATAATAATCTTATATAGCCATTAATGCCAAATAGCGGTGCAATGCCCTTCACTGCAGGTTATCGACTACTTGATAAAAGACTAGAAGTCTTTTGGCTACCAAGTATTCTACAAGCATTCGGTGTTTAATGAAAAAGCGACTTTTGAATTATGTTTGTCATCTCGATAAGTTATTTTGCTTCGGCCTTTGCAACCTCAGAAACAAATGGAGTTATAAGCGAACCTGTTAAACTTGAGCCTCAACTTACTCATTATACATCTTATAATTTCGTCATCTATATATTTTTGTTTCTGTTTATTTCACTAGAGCAGTAACTACCACAATAAGTTTTTCCTCAACTGCCGTTGTGCTTTCCCTGTTATATGTTNGAGCACAAGGTGTAGATGAAGAGGTTTTCCTCTTCATTCGGGCCCCACATGTGCCACATCACCCAACACCTCTTCACAACTAACCCCCTTCTCACTAAACAACTAACCTCAACTTCTTCATTTGGGCCCCACCACTTACAAAATAATATAAATCATAAATAAAAGGGTAAAAGAAAGAAAGAAAGAAAAAAAAAGGACGAACGATGTCAGACCATTGCCTCGTCGTGCAGACGAGAAACCCTCCTACGGCGAAGAACGGCGAGGTATGGATGGTGTAACAACGAGCTTCAACGAGGCATTTGCCTCATCCACGTAGGACGGCGAGCTTCTACGAAGAAGCGACACCTTGTGCTCTTATACATCTTATAATTTCGTCATCTATATATTTTTGTTTCTGTTTATTTCATTAGAGCAGTAACTACCACAATAAGTTTTTCCTCAACTGCCGTTGTGCTTTCCCTGTTATATGTTTATCATATATTTTTTTTCTCTTTCGATCTTTGGCTGCGGATCTGTTGCTATTATTTCCACTCACGATATCTTATTTCTACACCCTATACACATTCACGTATTTTATAGAAGTCTTGATTGTCATATATGGGTTTCAAAAAATTTCTCAAACGTCATAATGAATATTCGTGTAGGTTTCTTTTTACTTCTTTTTTTTTTTGGTCACTTAATAACATTTTTGTCCTTATGGTATAGGTATTGGTGTCCATTACTGTTCTATGATGTTTACCCAATTTGTTTTCATCATTCATAATAAACCAAAATCATTATCATTTTTCAACATTTCAACGAGGCAAAAAACCTATGCAATAGAGTAACCATTGCTTTGCATTGCCATTATTATTACCTTTCTCATTCCTTTATTTCAACCAAGCACGCCCTTGATGTTTACACCCCTCAAAATGTTGAGGAATGGTGTATCGGTATGGTGTAATGGGTGATTGCATTACTTCTAACCAACTATCACTTTTCATTACTTTTTCCATTCCTTAGCACCTATAACCTCCAACCAAGCATGCCCTTAGCTTATTTTTTATGATTGTTTTATGAAAACGTCTCACTTCCTCTCAATCCGTTAAAAATGTGAAAGATCACAGTTTCCGTCTCTCTTACGCAACTACTTCTCTCAATCTCTTACACCACCACCGTATATAATTTGACAATCACCGAAAACCGTCATCTATCACTAAACCCCAAAAAAGTCGCAAACCCACTAAATACTAACAACTCCCGCCGCTTTTGTGCAGGTATCATGGTGTTCTTATTATTAAGTTTTTTATATAGTTAACAAGTGGTTTATTTTTAAGATTGTATTACTGCAACATGATAAAAAAATAGTGTATAGAACTTTATCTAGACACTTGAGACTGCAGGTAAATGTTTAAACAAGCAATCTCGAACTCCTTTAACTTGCATATCGTTGCTCGAAACTATCAAATGAAAACTGCTTAAAGCCTTAAACCACATTATGTTCTAAATTTGTTTTTTTCCCTCTAGGTCTAGTTAAAGCCTGTGCAACGGGGAAACAACGTTCGACATCGTGCGAATGTGTTGATAAAGCCAAAATGGTCACCATTAGATCGATTATGGTTGTGCTCTTGTGATGTGGAATCTAATGTTGGTCATTTTACCTTTGTGTTTTTTTTAAAAAAAATATTTTTTAAATGATATATGTGTAAAAAAGTACATTTTTTGTTTCATAATAAGTGTTCACTTAGAAAGTGGCACATAATTTTGTTAAGCATAAAGAATTTTGTACTTTATCTTCTTTTTGATCAAAAAAATTGCCGTTTACTAGAAATATAATTAAAAATTATTTAAGTTTACCGTATAACCCATAATCAAAATTATTATTACAAAATTAAATAAAAGTATTAATTAATTATTAAAGGGTAATTTATTATTATTATTATTATTATTATTATTATTATTATTATTTATTTAATATATTTTTTTTTGTAGAATTCAAATCAATAAGGAATAAAATTTTCTAAGTAGTAAATAAAAAGGTAAATTGAAAAGTATTGTATATAAACCGAGTGGATAAGGAAGGAAATCCAACAACATCAAATGAAATAAAAAAGAAAGAAAGAAAGAAGCGGAGGATTCTTCTTGTGTTGTGTCGAAACAAATCAACCATCACACAAATGTCTTGTGTGACACGTGTTCCTATAATCTCACATTTTCTACAATGTACCACTTCTTCTAGTAACACATTTTGTTTCAACCCTTTAATAAAATCTAACAAAAACACAACCAGAAGAACATTAGTAGTTTTGTCGATGGCTGAATCCAACCGTACCACTGTCCTCGTTACCGGAGCCGGTGGCAGAACTGGTATTTATTATTTATTATTATCATTACCACTTTCATTTTTTAGATTAATAACAATTTATCAAAATCTTATCTTGAAGGAATTTCGGGCTTTTTTTATAACATGTGTCACATAGTAGAAAGCAACTAGTATGTGGTAGTGTAATCGAGTTAAATAATGTTATTAATTAATATTATATACAATTATCTATATAATATTCATTAATTAATTAATTGTTTTTGAGCTACAAATTGCGTTTCGGCTCAATTAAAATGTTTTTTTATTAGTGTTTACCAGGGACGGACCTAGGATTTTCGTGAGGGTTTTGCACAATATACCCAAAAACCGAAAGTAGCAAAAAAATTTATCGGGGGTTGCACATACCAAAGAACTACAGTTTTTGAAAAATATTTGCACTTCCATGACCGAAAATTTGGTGTAGCCCGTGCAACACCCGACATCAATGTAGGTCTGTCCCTGGTGTTCACTCAAGGCCTTTGGCCCAGTGCTATATGTGACTTGCCTACCAGCCAAGAGGTTGTGAGCTTAAATCTCGTTGGCGACGTTTGTGAGATACATGGTATAGGAGTGTCAAAAAATTGCTGTCCTGCCCGTCCATGAAAAGGAAAATTAGTGTTAGTTGCATATGAGAGCCATTTATACAATGTACTTTGTCGAGTTCTCGTTTTTGCAGCAAATCTATGCAACTGCTGTAAGCTTCTTATTCTTTTGGAAATAGGGGGAGTAACCTGTAAATACTTAGTGTCTAGTTATCCAACACTTACATATGCCAATCGAACATTTTCACGGCCATGTTGGTTAAATTTGACCCCCAAAAAAGTACATGGCATTAGCTACCACATGTCAATAACCTTTTTCGAAATGCAGACTTGGAAGGTGCATTTTAAAACACCATTAAGCTGTTTGTTTGCCTCTTGAAACTACTTATCTACTCTAAGTAAATAAAAGATATGACTGAGTCTAAGACACCGAGGCGGCAGGCCTTGTTTCGTTTACATGAGGTTGAAGTGTTAACTCGTTAATTTGATGTTTCATAGGTCAAATAGTTTATAAGAAGCTTAAGGAGAGATCAAGTGAATTTACTGCAAGAGGTCTTGTTAGAAGTGAGGAGAGTAAATCCAAAATTGGTGGAGCAGATGATGTTTTCATTGGAGATATCACAAAACCCGAAACTCTTGCTCCTACTATTGGAGGCATAGACGCTCTTGTGATTCTCACAAGTGCAGTTCCTAAAATGAAACCTGGTTTCGATCCAACTAAAGGTGGAAGGCCCGAATTCTATTTTGAGGATGGACAATACCCTGAACAAGTACTACTAGCTTCCTACAACCGATATTCCTTTCATTATTAATTATTGATTTTTATTATTATATAAACTGGTGATTGAATGCATGTTTTAGGTTGACTGGGAAGGGCAGAAAAGTCAAATTGATGCTGGTAAGGAATACTCAGTTGTATATGTTTATTTTTTGTATTTGTCGGCCTTTTGTTTATTTGATATTGGTATGTGCAGCTAAAGCTGCCGGAGTGAAGCAAATTGTTCTGGTCGGTTCCATGGGTGGGACAAATATTAACCATCCTTTAAACAGCTTAGGAAACGGGAATATACTGGTTCGTATATATGTTTCTTAACCAAACACTCGTGCTTCCGTTTTCTATTTTTATAAGTAATATTGTCTGAATAAATTTGCTTCAACTTTTTAAGAGTATTATACAAAAAGTTGGTTCTTTAACATCGTGTGTATGTGATTGTTCTTGTTTATGTGATTGTTTGTGCAGGTTTGGAAGAGAAAGGCTGAACAGTATCTAGCAGACTCTGGTATTCCATACACAATTATCAGGTTAGACTCATTCAGAAAAAGAATCCTATAAAGAATATACTTGTTCTACCACATGCAAGGCTAACATTTGTGTCCATTTAACTCATTTATCTCTTCAATGCCATGCTGATGTTGACTAAATTACATAGTCATTAGTCATGACATTGATGGAACTTAGAAGAAGGTTGTTCATTGTTGTCATTTAGATATGCTATCTTTTATGTATGTTTGGTTCAGTGTATAATAAAGCTGAACATGAGCAACTCAAATTTTGGCTTCATTTTTTTCTGAACGAAATAACTTCTATTGCTGAAATGGAAACTTAGAGCAAGACATTGACAAGCAAATAATTATCTAGACCATCTTGAAAGACGGCATTAATCACTTAAACATCTACCACATTCGACTCTGTGTTCCATTTTGCTTGCTTTGAAACTCACGTCAATGAGCTTTGCTACCTCATTCACATAGCTCTGCGCATGCTTTTAACAAATACACAATCCCTTAATCCTGGAAAAATCAGCACCATAAGACATTGTGGATTACTTTTTCAGAGCTGATATTCATAGCCAGTAATATTTGGCATTTTGGCTACCGTTATATAAGAAAGAACCACAGACTTGATCTGCATAATACTCCACTTATGAAGTCTGCTGCTGCTTTGGATTTCACAACCACTGTATTTGATCTCCTTTCTATTGCCTGATTGGTGCTAGCTTCGTAAATTGCTTCAGTCCAGCATTCACCATGGACGATGACCCCAATGGTTTTCAGAACGTGCAGCAAATCATCCCTCAAGCATCCCACCTGCTCGTCCTTTGCTATTAAATCTCCCTACCACAACAGCTAGATGTTCCACGCACCCTTTCTACCATCTTCCTTTGTCCAAAGCATGTAAACTTTAATTTTTTTCAATAATGATTGAAACTAGCCTCTAATTACAGAGGACAGCAGCCAAAGAGAAACCCTCAGCGTAGGTTAATCTAAGCTATTAGTTATTACAGCAACAAAATGAAAACGGAAAAACAAAATATATGTAACGGTAAATCGTTATCCGTTCCCCATGCATCAATTTATTTTCCAGTTTGTGAGTACCTTAAAAGGCATCAGAAAGAGGGGGATCTTCAACACTAAAAGACTATCCAAAAGTTCAAAATTAAACAAACGTTGTCACACATGATGATTAAAGTCCATAGTATGTTTTCTTTATTTAAGTATGATAATGATGATGCAGGGCGGGGGGTTTGCAAGACAAGGAAGGTGGTATCAGGGAATTGCTTATCGGAAAAGATGATGAGCTTCTTCAAACTGAAACCAAAACTGTTGCCAGAGCAGATGTTGCTGAAGTTTGTGTTCAGGTATATCCATCTCTGTGCTAAAACATAAAATTTAATAAGCTACTTTTTCAAATGTAAAACTAATATATGCGCTTCCAACCTTTAGGCACTGCAAATTGAGGAGGCGAAATTCAAGGCATTTGATCTTGCCTCCAAACCTGAGGGAACTGGAACGCCAACAAAAGATTTCAAGGCCTTATTTTCTCAGATCACAACTCGGTTTTGAGGTACAACATCTTTAAAAATTGTGTTCCGTTAAGGGACGTATCAATATACACTAAGCATTGCAAGATATGGATGAGTTGTAATAATTTCGGATATTTTCAAATCTAGCCGAAATACATGTTCTGTATGAGGATGTATTCAGTATTTTTGTATTAGTATATGTCCTTGCATTATCTTTGTGCTTTGTTATAGCACTATGTACACGGCTTGCTTGCTGTAGCATTTGGTTTGGCCTACACTAATAAAGATTTGAACTTATCGTCTCCATGGGACAGCCTGATTAATACTCCCGCGCATGCTTTCCTGTCAATATACACAAACAGTTAACTAAGCCCAAGTAGAGGTGGATATATGGGCAAGTCAGACATTTGTCAGATAACGAGTCAAACAGTGTGAGTCGCATTGGGTCACATCTTATAATTAGACCAAATGGGACAGGCCGGGTTAAGATGTTAACACTTCTTTTGGAGTTTTTAATAACCTTGCTCTTCTTAGCAACGAAATATACGGGGCTTTAAGCATTTGTCAACACTTTAGGCAACCCATCTGAATTGGTATCCTTTATAGCTGTAGTTTTAAAAGTTTGCCCATTTGACCCAGTGTTTTTAACAACAAACCCATATCAACCCAATTATAAATTTATAAGTAGGAAGTCAAAACTACTACTACATCTACGGAGTCACTCACTAAAGATTCTGTTCGGAACATACCATGATGCTAGAAGTCGCTCTGCTAAAAAGTATGAATCTGCGTCTCCTGGTAACTTTGTTGGTCTTACGCTCTGTTCTCAAGTCAAATTTTTAAGAATGGAAGGGGATGGGATGGGAGGGGGAAAGTAAGGAATGACAATGTGAAGAAAGTGGTTATTTTTATTTGTGTTCTTGAGTTTTTATTTTAAGTTGGAAGGAAAGGAAAGAAACCTACCCAAATTACCAATATACCCTCAAAATATACCCTCAAAACCTAATTTACTCTATCACTCGATCAGAATAAGTCAGACCTTATTTATGACTTATTTAGAAGTCAAAATCTGCATAGCCAATGTAATCATTATTATTAAGTGAAGATACAGAAATAAAGAACTTCATACTACGTAGTATTATATAACCCTGAAACCAAAACCACAAAGACGATAAATAATATAGTATCATATATATTCAATCATTTATAAAGTAGCATTAAATTAAACGATCATATAAAGAATAAAAAATTGTATATACAGTACCATAAATAATGAGAAAATAACCTGTAGTGAATAGAATAAGCAATTTGGTTCGGCTGCTGTATATACGTACCATGAAGAAGAAACAAGGATATAATTGTAATTTAACAAAAGCCCATGTTCTTTCCCTCCTGATCATCCCAAATATGGGCGGATTACAAATACACAAAAAGTCCATCCCTTCCCTCCCTCCCACCTTCCCGTCCCCTACCTTTCCATCTTAAAAAAACTCAAGAACATCCCTTTTTTTTATTTCCCTTCCCATCCCCTTCCACTAGTCTTGGATTCGAGAGAATTTAGAAGGTCATCAAACGACGTATATGAAGAACAGCTTCTACTACTGCCACCTCCACCTCTGCTGCTGATATCCTGGAAACTATCCCAGCTCCATGAACCAAACTTGGGTGATGATATCTCTTTACGCATGGATTTACTCCATGGCATCTTAATCATGCACTTGCTTTTAGCAACCATCCTATCTGGTGAGCACCAAGAGTAAATGCCTCCAGCAGGTCCATGTAACACAGTTGTGGGTGACGTTGCAGAACTGAACATTCTTGGAGGGAGATCTAAAGATCTGATAGATTTGAACTCTTGTGGTGGCGGATCATTGTCGGTAGGGGTGGTGGTGGTGGATCTTGGTTTTCCGGGTGTCACCTCCCATTGAAATGGGATGGTGGCTATAGTTTGCGGTGGTGAAGTGAACTCATCATGTAGGTCAGGTTTATTAAAACGTTGTGAAAGCAGAAATAACTTAGGTGGTTTAGTGTTAGGTTCTTCCAATTCTTCTAACATCGTGTTCATCTTTATTTCAAAACATACATCCCTGTATATATATATATGGTTATTTGAGGTGAGCTGGAATGTACCTGAGAAGAAAAAGTGCAAGTTCATTGTTTTTGCAGGCCTAGCTAAAATGTCAAAATTACCCTTTAACTTTGCTAGTGTAGTTGTTTACAATGACCAGGTAATTCTTTATGTTGATAACAGCATCTTTTAAACGGCTTGTAGCCATAATCCAGGACATATGTTTGGAGTCGTGACAGAAGCAATAGATGCTTTTTACAAACACTTCCATCCGAATGCGCTAATTTGGTTCCTTCTGTTCAATGCCCTGGACTCAAATATTTAAACAGTGCACTCTTAATTTGACACGATAAATATATTTGCCATCGGCTATAGATGAGAAGTTAATAGATAAATTGCTACTTCAATATATTTGCCATCGGCTATAGTTGACGTGCTTTGGCTATTTACTAATCACAAATATCTTTAGAAACCTGTTGCAAAAGCTTAGCTTTGAAGTTGGATGATATGCCAACAATAGGGCCATCACAATTATGCATCCAGGCCATATTATTATGAAGTATGAACATTATGGTATGTAATATTAGAACTTGTAGATTGTGGAACATTGTGCAAAACATGTAAACGAAAAGGAACGTTCTGGGATTTGTGGAATTAGACTGATATTGATATGAAGTCCTAGCCTTATTTACTCCTTTGTGTTCCCCAATTTTCAAGTGTACACCATACTATAAAAAGTACTTAAGGGCCAGTTTAGTATATGGGTTTGAAGAGATCATGGGGCTTGTGGTCCAATGGGTAAAGCTTATTCAGTTAAGCGAGCCCGGGTGAGAGTAGTACCGGTTTGGGTGACCGATCGGGAAGTCCTCACTTGGAGACTACAAGCTCTAATGATTTTAGGCAATGAAGAGGAGAGCCTGTGAGCCATTAGATGCGCAGGTTCGAATCCAAGCCGGCCCCGGTTTTCATCCGACCATTACTCCAGCGAGAAAACTCGTGTGGAGGCAGTACGGTTTCCCGGCGGAAGCCGTTTATAATCCCCACTGCACCAGCGTGGACCCGGTTCAGACAACATAATCTGGGTATGTGGTGGATGAGGGCCTGCCAATGTGGCGGGTGCGACTCTAAACCAAAAAATTGAAAGTCGCCTTCCAAAAAAAAAAATGGGTTTGAAGAGGTTTAGAATGACTGATATGTCAAATCACTTGTTTGGTACATGGATCTTGAAGTCAATAGTAAAACCAAATCCATTACTTGATACCATACTAGTTGGGCAGGTTTTAAGCAATATGGTGGACCTTATATTTAGTTGTCTTTGTCTCTCTCTGATTTGATTTTTAAAATAAATGTATTTTATTTTAAAATATTTATAAAATAATATTTATTAATATTATACTAATATATTTTATCTCTCATATATCAATTCAAATCCTAAATCTATTTACAAACAAAACGGACCCTAAAGATAAAATAACTACGTGTTTGGTTTGGGGTTTTTTAACTGTTGGGGTAGAATGAAACCAAAAAGTAGTAGTTTGTTTTGATCTTTTGAGTTTAGATATAGGATCGGGCCCACAAAACTCATTCATCTACATTTCGGTGGGTTTTAATCGTGAATCAAAAAGTTCCTGACTCTAATTTGTACTATCAATTTGTAACCACAAAAGTGTGTACTTTGCTTCTTTATTATATATTTTTTTCTTTTTATTTTCTTTTAAATTATATTTTTTAATGGAATATAAATTTATAAATTAAGTTTATTTATATATAATAATATATTTTCTCTTTCCTATTTTTAATCGTATCAAACCCAAATCTTTCAGACCTTTCCTAAATCCGAATCCAATTCCAATCTCACTTACAAACCAAACGCACCCTAAATAAAGTAGTAAGTGAACAGTTTTTTTTACAAACTAAAATAGTAAGATGGACATTTAAAATTGGACGGATGAAGTATTATTTAAGCTTCTTTAAGTGCTTCTATAGTTGTGATAGCTCAAGATGAAAGTCACTTCGCTGGGTACTGAAAAGAACTAGGAGTACATTCAAGCAACAAGTTATAATTGAATCATGTATCGTACGAAGAATGGTTAGAGTGGCTCCTAAATCTTCGCCTTCACTCTAAACATAAAAGGGTTATTGAAGGAGTTTGCTATACTATGTGGTGGTCTATTTGGAATTTTCGCAACAAGAGCATTTTTGGGTCGAATATTCCTACCAAGGCGTCTCTTTTTGAGGATATTGTATCCCGCTCTTTCTTTTGGTGTAAACATAGAAGTAAGGCTTCTTTTAGTTGGATAGATTGGCTTAAAAATCCTCACCTTGTATCTTTGTAATTCCTAGCTCCTTGCTAGTGTTTTAATATAACCGCCGTTCAAAAAAAAAAGATACTAAGAAACATCTATAGATACTAGTTGTGAAAAAGTAACAAACCATAAAATGATTTTTTAAGTCCATGGATGCATTTGTATACAGCAAACATTTGTAATTGCGGGATTTACGTAATTGTGATTATCAACAAAATATTGGCTAAGCATTAAATTCGTAAATCCTATAAGTCATCGAGTTTCTATTTAAATCAATTCCTCATATAGTATTGATATTTAATCTGTTATTGTTGTAATGTAATGTACTGTATGTTGTCTAATCGTATTTAAAGCTTAATCATTATTAAAACAGGAAGAAAAAAATATAGCAAATAATTATGAGTTGGTTCAACTAGTGTTAGATTTGAACCATAACACAAATCTATGTAAACACATATTTAGCTGTAATTATACAAGTGTCATTTTAGCGTTATATGAGATGAGATCATCAAGGTGTCACTCTCTATAAATGGGTGATCTTAAGTGCTCTGTAAATGCAATTATTAACTTGTCATAAATAGTTACTTGGACTTTATTTGTTTGAAAATTGATGGATATTTTTCCCTAATAAGAAAATAACTAGTCAGTGATTAAAAAAAAAAAAAAAATGTATAAACCATTTTCAAGTAAAAGAATCACAAAGATTTTTTGGTAACATGATCCGGACATGTCATTTGAGAATGAGTGTTACATACTCTTATGTCTTAAAATAATTTTAGGTCGACAAAAACGAACAGTTAAAAAAAAACAAACATAATTATTACTTTATTTTATTTTATTTTTTACAAAATGACAATTTTACCCTTAACTAACTAATTAACATCTTTTATATATTTAGTAGTGAACAATTAAAATGAAATTTCCCGAAAAGAAAAAGTAGACTATTAATTTGGGATGGATGAAATATCTCTTTTTTGCATTTTGACACTCCTTGCTAGTATGTAAATACTACTCTCTCTGTTTCAAAATTATTATCCACTTTTTCATATTGGGATTTCTCAAAATGATTGTCTACTTTTTATTTCAATCAGTCAAAAGAGAGTTTAGTAGGTGGGGATGATATTTAATTAGTTAATAAGTGTAGTGATCACACTTTTTTTAAACTGTATTTTCTTTTCCTCTGTTGACAATATTTTTAAAACGAAGAAGTAGTATGAGTTTAGCACACCTGATCTATTAATGGATTTAACGTGAATCTTTTTGTTAAACTTAAACAAGGTGTACACTCAAATGTAAAAGTACCATAACATTTCACCATCATTCTCAACGTTATGCTTTATACCAATATTATACCAGTATATTTTATTTTTTGTACATGTGCGTAATCAAGTATCTAGATGGACTATTTGACTATTGATGAGTAACACAACTAAATAATATTAAATTATGTATTTTTTCCATAATCGAATACTACTCCGTATTAACATTAATCCCAATATACATAATACATGGCTTACGATATAAGATAACTAATGACATGGGCGAAGTCCAATAAGAGTGACTAATGACATAGCACTCTTCCGCACTCCGCAGTTGGAACGAGAGGTTTTTGGACATTCAAACTGGCACAAAACTCAAGAAATAAAGTATTCAGACATCCCTTAGTGAAGATATCAGTATACTAAAAACAAGATGGCACATGTAACACAGGAACTTGACCTGAAGCCACAAAATCACGAACAAAATGAATATATATCTCAATGTGTTTAGTGCGATGATGTTGCAGCGAATTAGTAGATAGATATATGGCACTCATATTATCACAATAAACCAAGGTGGCGGTAAAAACAGGCGCATGAAGCTCACGTAAGAGATTACACACCCATGCCGTTTCAGCAACAACATTAGCAACCCCTCGGTATTCAGCTTCAACACTCGAATGCGATAACGTTGCCTAGCATTTAGCAGACCAAGAAAGCAAGTTATCCCTAAGAAAAATGCAGTAACCCGAAGTAGAAAGGCGATTGACATGCAGCCAACACAGTCAACATCAATATATGCAGTAAGCTAAGCAGTAGAAGAGACATGAATCTGCAAACCATGATCAATAGTACCACGAACATAATGAAGAATACACTTCAAATAAGAGAAATGAGGCTTACGCGGATCATGCATATAAAGACACACTTGTTGCACAACATAGGAGAAGGATCCTCTCAAGTTGTTTTTACAACTTGAGTCAAGTTGGACATGTGTAAGCCATTGGATTTGATCAAATGGCTCAAATCAAAAGAACTTCTTTTGATTTGAGCCATTGGATCAAATCCAATGGCTTACTTCTTTTGATTTGAGCCATTTGATCAAATCCAATGGCTTACATCCCCCTAACTTGACTCAAGTTGTAAAAACAACTTTAGAGGATCCTTCTCCCACAACATAAGAGATATCAAGACGTGTAAACGTGAGATACTGAAGAGCACCGGGTAAACTACGATATAGGGTTGGATAAAAAACCGGGTCACCCGTATCATCAAGTTTAGACTCAATGTACACATGATTTCGGCACTTGTTGCAGTTACACATGTGAGCCCGGTCTAAAACTTCCTCAGCATATATGGCCTGGGACATGAATATACCCACAGAGGATCGTGTAACAGAAATACCAAAAAAATAATTAATATAGCCTAAATCTGTCATAACAACCTCTCCAGGAAGAGAGGAAATAACCCGTTGTAGAAAAGCTGCAAAAGAGGCAATAGGTATGACATCATCAACATAAATAAGTAAATAAGCAATATTTGTCCACAATAAAATATTAACAAAAAGGAGCCGGTTTTGTTGTGCTAAAAACCAACTCTCGTAGCATAAGTAGCAAGGCACTGAAAACAAGCTCTAGAGGCTTGTTTAGGCCCATACAAGGAGCGCTATAAATGACAAACATACTCGAGATGATGCGGATCAACAAACCTAGCCAGCTGATACATATACACAGTCTCAGAAAGCTGACCAAGAAAAAATGAATTCTTCACATCTAGCTAATGAATGAGCCACTATCGAGAAACTACAATACTCAAAATTGAACGTATAGTAGAAGGTTTAACAATCCGACTAAACGTCTCATCACAATCAATGCATATTTGCTGACTATGTCCATTAGCCAACAAACATGCTTTATAGTGACTCAAAGATCCATTTGCTTGAAACTTGTGTCTGAAAAGTCACATAAAACGTAAAGCATTCATATTAGCAGGACGAAACACAAGTACCTACATTTCGTTAGTAATTAAAGCATTAAATTCTTACAACATAGCTTTTTGTCAATTGGGGCAACGAAGAGCATGAGCAGGAGACTTTAGAATGGTGAAGTGGTGGTGGTGCGAAGAGCCAAACGATCAATGGGTTTTGATATACCAGCTTTAGCACGATTGATAATAGGTGCAACATGTGGGTGCGGGTCGGTTATAGAAGTAACTGGTGAAGTCAGGTGAGGTGAACTAGGCAGGGTGGGCTCCGCTTGTATATGCGGTGGTGTTGTGATCTGAGGTGAATGGGCAAAGAGTCCAATGGGTTATCAGGTTGGGCCAGGGGTATGGGCTGATATGTAGCAGGAATCGGCTGGACAGGGCCCGATGACGTGTTGGGCTCAGGGGGATTGGCTTGGGCTACGTGAGGGACTGATGGAAATCATAATTGGGTGGGGCGGTTTGTGTCATGGACCTGAAAGGAAAAACATCATCGTTAAGTGTAACTGGACGAGAAATGATGATTTTATTAGTAGCAAGGTTAAGGCACCGATAACCTCGATCATTAAATGGATATCCGAGAAAGATATGGGTTGAGAAAGTTAGAAGTTTATGGGTAATTTGAAGATGCAGGTAGCAAAGGCATCCAAGCACGCGCAAGTGATGGTAAGTGGGTTTAGTGTTATAAAGTTTGGTGCAAGGCATAACATTCTTGATGGCGGCGAAGGGCAAAATGTTCAATAGGTGTGTAGCCATGTGTAATGCTTCCACTCAATAGACAGGTGGCATGTGTGCTTGAAAAATTAGGTACGAACAAGATTTTTATGATACAAAGCATACGATTCGATTTCCCATTTTGTTGGGAGGTCTGTGGACACAAAAATCGAAACAGGATGCCATGTTCGCGAAAGCGTCACTAATATGGGTCGGTTAGCAATGAATTGTGATTGAACTCATGACATATTTCTCCAGATCCCTCATTGACTGGTCAAATGAACGTTTGTGGTGGAATAATGATGCCACTGGGTCAACTAGTCAACCCATGACATATATTTTCTCGAATAATGTTATTTAAACATAAAACACAAGCCTAAATACATGCTTAATCCATTAATCATTTGACAAGTGTATTATACATTTTCTCCTATCCAAATTTCCATTAATTTTTTTTTCTTCAAATTAACCAATCAAATCATTAAGTATATAAGTAGCCATGGTTACTAGTGATAACAATTATTGTTTTTTTGTTTTTGGTTTTTTTTTTTTTTTTTTTTTTTTTTTTTTTTTTTTTTTTTTTTTTTCAACCTATCTAAAATTAAATGTTTTTTAGTGTTTAAATACTCTTTTAAATAGGTAAATTATAAGCAACTTCTAAAATGATACTTAGGGCCCGCTTGGTTCAAAGTGGGGAAAAAGAAAGGGAAAGGGAATGCAAAGGAATGAGTGAGGTGGGTAATCAATCCCTTACCGGCTTAACAGGGCCCCCCCCCCCAATTTACTCTATAATGGTTGATTACCCACTACGGGGTAATCAATCCCTTTGCACTCACTAACCAAGCAAAAAATAATGAGTGAGGTGGACCCTAATTGAATACCTTACCCATTCCCCACCCCTTAACCCCCTACCAAGCATCCCCTTAGTACAACTGTATTTTTAATGTTTGCACTTTTTAAAAATTGTAAATTTTTCAGTAAACTTTTAATGAGTGACAACTAATTAAAAAAAGGATTACTATACTTAAACGACAAATAATTTGTAATTTCTTGAACAACAAAAACTACAACATCTAATTGTAAAAAGTTAAAGCAAAACCTCTTTTGTCACTTTATCAAAAAAAATTACTACATATAAAAATATCTTACTCTAACACTTGATGCCCAAGAAAACAAATACGCTTTTTATTTTTGGCCACTATATCTTTTTTAGCAAAAATGTTTACGGAAGCCCAAATACAAAGCTCAATAATTTATTTTTGGACACTTACAGCACACACTTCATATTTTAGGGCCCGTTTGGTTGGTGGGTTTTGGATTTGGATTTAGTATTGATGGTGAAAGTTGTTGTTTGTTTTATGGGTTTGGCATTTAAATAGTGGAGAGGGCCCACCAAAAGTAAAAGTAGAGGTTGATAGTGGGTTTTCTCTCTCACATAGTTTTATTACAACATATCCCTCTTTCTCTCTCACACATATATTCCTTCTTTTATTTTTAAATAATATTTTTAAATCAAATTTTATTATTAAATTAATAAAACAAATATAATTTCTCTCTCCTAAACCTACACCAAATCCAAATCTTAAACCAAATCTAAATCCTAATCAAAACCCGCTTATAAACCAAACGGACCCTTAAGCTAAGTTTTTAATCACAAAGCAAACAAAGGGTCCGTTTGGTTTGTAAATGGGTTTAGAATTGGATTTGGATTTGGGAATGGTTTAAAAGATTTGGGAAAGGCATGAGAAAAAGTAAGAGAGAGAAAATATATTATTATATATAATTTATTAAATTTATATTAAATCTAAAATAGTATAGATAAATGTTTAATAGAAGAAAAAAAATAGAAAAAGGAAGTAGAAGCGAATAAAGAAAAAAAAATGATGGATAAGAGAGGAAACCTACCAATATCATTCGGATTGAGTCTATGGGTTTTCTGACAACATTGTTTCCCAATCTCAAAAGCAAAATTCAACCAAACAATTGTTTTTGAGGAATATTCCATTACTTGATAGTGATTGGAGCATAACAAACGGGGTAAAAACCAATTTGAAAGTACCATTTAGAGCATCAATAATAAAAAAGCTTTACATAAGTTTATAAGCTTGTTTGTCTATCTATAAACCACAATTTATGCAATATACCTAAAAAAAATATAAAAATACCATAATTTATCAAACCCATCACCACGGGGGTCACCATAAAAGTGGTTCCTAACCGCACGCCAAGAGGCATGTTTTTGCAATGGTTTATGGTGACCCTCGTGAAAGTTGAAGGTGGTGGTAGACCACCTACCATAGTGACTAGTTTAAAATACAAGGTTGTAAAAACCGTGAATCGGTACGGTCGGCCCATTGTAGCTTGTAATCGGTATAGGCGGGATTAATCAGTGATTAATCATATTGACATTCGACAAGTTTTGAGTATTTTCGATGAATTCATGTATTTATGGGAAGATTTTCCTTTACACTAACAACTTGTAATATATATAAACATCGACTAAAAAAGAAAAAAAAAAAGAAAAAAGAAAAAAACGGCGTGTTTATGGTATTGCCGGCAACATTTGCAGATTTTCAATAAGTTTGATCACCATTGACCCATTTGTTTGTCTGATTTACACAAATTAAAAAGGTTAGTGGACCGATTAGCACCTAGACAACGATTAATCAACTTTGTATACGCTAAAATAAAAGAATAGGTTAAAACATTTTTTTTAAAGGTTTTAGAACTTTTTATTAACCTACCCTTATTAATGTAACTATCTTATCTTATTCCAAAAAAAAAAAAAAAAAAAAAAAAAAAAAAAAAAAAACTGCTTAAAGCGTGCTACACACATTTAAACCCCGGCTCATTATAGCACGTACCAGCATCACACACAAAACAACACCCCCTGGCGCACATTAGCACCCGCCAGTATAGCTCTGCATACAAACACTCTGCTTCCCATTACTTCCTTCTTTTCCGTTTTTGTCCAAACCCTCACACACTAAAAACACACACACATTTCACGCACTAAAAAAACACACACACAAAGCATCCGGTTTTAATCGCAGTATAGTAAGAAGCTCTTCATCTTCTTCTTCCGATCATCTCTTTTTAAATTTTTTGTCCGTACAAAATGAAAATGTATCAAACTTTTTACTTTTTTTTTTACCGTCATGTTTTAAAAATTTATGCTTAAAGTTTATTAACAACATTTTTTACCGTTATTTATTTATTTATTTATTATTATTTTTATTTTTTTGTGTTACTGCTACTTTTTAAACTTTTTTTTTTGTGTGAATAAATCATCAAAAAATGAATATGTATCAATTTTTGTACTTTTTTACCCTCACATTTTAGATTAAAAACAATAACTAAAGGTTAAGTTTATAGTTTATTAACAGTTTTTTTACCGTTATTTTGAAGAATTTGTTATTGTTACTTTTTTTTTTTTTTTTTTTTTTTTTTTTTTTTTTTTTTTTTTTTTTTTTTTTTTTTTTTTTTTTTTTTTTTTTTTTTTTTTTTTTTTTTTTTTTTTTTTTTTTTTTTTTTTTTTTTTTTTTTTTTTTTTTTTTTTTTTTTTTTTTTTTTTTTTTTTTTTTTTTTTTTTTTTTTTTTTTTTTTTTTTTTTTTTTTTTTTTTTTTTTTTTTTTTTTTTTTTTTTTTTTTTTTTTTTTTTTTTTTTTTTTTTATTTTTTTTTTTTTTCAAAATGTGATTTTTTTTTTTTACAGCATATTGTATGGTAAAAATTAGGGTAATAGTTATTTAACAACATTTATTTGACTGTTTTAATGTTATTTTGAATAATTTGTTAATGTTGATTTTCTGCAGTTAGGGCTTGTAATGGAGAATAAACGGAGCTATCTAACACCGTTAAAGCGTCCGAACGACGCTTTGGACACAAACCGGTCGAAGAAACCTATGCCAAATACTGTTACCGGATACCGAAAGCTGAAAATATTACTACCGAATGGATTGACTGTATTAGTAAAACTTAGTGAAAATCTAGAGTTTATAGATGTTAAGGAGTTAGTAAAAAAGGTTAAGGAACAATATGATAGAATTATGTCGAAAAAAGGTGTTAGTAGTAAGAGACGCGTTAATTGGGATGGTGAGGGAGTTTGTTTTGTTGATGATTATGATAACGAGCTGAAAAATAGGATTAAGTTGAGTAAGCTGAAATTGAACCGTGTTTATAATTTGCGGCTTGATGTAAGTAGTCACTTTGTTTTCGTTTTAAAAATATGTTCGGTTTTGAATTTTGTTTAGGGACTGATTGTGTGTTATGGTAATGTTGGAATAGGATGGGTCAAAACCGGCAGATATATATGAGGTTTGTTTACTGTTGGGTCTGATTATGAATGCTTTGTTGTTATAGTTAGTTAAAGATTAGTTGAAATTTGATGAGTTTTTTTATGGTTTTAGAATATGTGGGATTTGACACCGGATACAGAGTTGCTTATGGAGTTGCCTGAAGAGTATACGTTTGAAACTGCTTTGGCTGATTTGATTGTGAGTAATTGTATTAGTTTATTGGATTTCGTTGGGAGTTGAGTATATGATTAAGGCTCGTTATGTTGTAATGTGTAATGTAGGATAACTCGTTGCAAGCTGTATGGTCGAATGATCAGAATGATAGGAGGTTGATAAGGTACAAGGAGTATTTTGTTGTTGTAGTTTTTGACTTTTTGGTCATGGGTCAATGTACGCGGTTGACTTTTGTTAAATTTCAGTGTGGAAGTTAGCGACGAGAAGATATCTATTGTTGATACAGGGCCGGGGATGGACGATAGTACAATAGAGAAGTGGTAAGATTATGATTTATGTCTTAATGGTCCTTTTGTCATATTGTTTTTTTACTTGTGTCTTACTTTCATGGTTATGTTCTATCATATGTTACCGCTTTTGCTTTGTAGGGGGAAGATGGGGGCCTCACTACATAGGGCATCTAAAACGCAAGCCATAGGCGGGAAGCCTCCATATTTAAAGGTTAATACCATGACTACCGAATCAATATTCATAATTTGTCATAATCAGTTTTACCCAGTTCATGATGACTACTGATTTGAACTTTTTGGTTTAATGAATTGTATGGTGTCTGATATTCATTTCCGGTAATACAGCCCGCGTTTGGGATGTTTGGATATGGTGGCTTCATTGCATCTATGCATCTAGGAAGGTACGTTGATTAGAACAGTTAAGATTATAATTTGGATTTTGGATGGATTTTATCCTCTTTTTTTTTAATGACAGTTTTAACATTAGTTAATTAATTAACGTCTTCTTTAAAGCTTGTAATAATAATTACAGACAAAGATAATATGGTAAAATTAATCAAATTTCTCTTTCTATATTTTGTAGTGGACAATCAAAATGAGACATCTCGAAAAAAAAATGTGAACTATTAATTTGGGACGGATGATGTATCTTGTTTTTGCATTTTGACACTCCTTGCTAGTATACTACTTTCTCCGTTCAAAATTATTTTCCAGTTTTTCATATTGGGATTTTTCAAAATAAGTGTCCACTTCTTCTTTCAATCAATCAAAAGATAGTTTAGTGGGTGATGATGATATTTAATTGGTTGATAAGTGTAGTGGTCAAACTTTTTCTTAAACTGTGTGTTTTTTTGTCCGTGAATAATAATTTTGAGATTTTCATTGTAAAAGTGTTAGTCGTCGGGTTCAGGTTAATTCGGGTTGAGGCAAAAATAATACCCGAACCCCGACGAGAACTCGGGTTAGTCGGGTTGACATGAATTGACTCGAATAAAATTATTGACCAGAGTAACCCAACCCGAATAGGCTTAATCAGGTTCGGGTTTAGTTCGGGTCGGTCTTTTTGACACCCTTACTCACAAACCAAATAAAAAAATAATAAAACGCAAAAGAATGCACAAATGCTGAGAAGCCGAGAAGTGAGCAGCTCGCCTCTATCTCACTTTTTCTCCTCACCTCAGGCGTAAGTTTTTGTATTTGTAGCGGAGATGACGTGTGACTCGATACCAGGAATTTCAAAAATGATACAACTGTATTATGTTATGTAATGATTGCATTTTTTTTTAAATGTACATCTTTCATAAATTTTTAATGAATGACAAGTATTTTAAGAAAATGATTACTATGCTTAAACGAGTGTAATCGTGTGGCTCATTATATTGCGATCGCGTTTACTTCTCCCGTTAGTTTCATGTGGGATACAAACTTTCTTGTCGAAATTACCTCTATTTCGAGGAGTGATATTACTTGATTTTTTTAGCTTCGGCTAATAATAATAATAATAATAATAATAATATTTGTTTTTAATAAAAGTGTTGATTTATAATAATAATAATAATAATAATAATAATAATAATAATAATAATAATAATAATAATAATGTATTCAGAAAGAAGTGAAAACACAATTTGTGTCTAGACTATCATATAACTTTATGTAATATGTTTAAATAATAATAATTCTAAAATAATAATAATAATAATAATAATAATAATAATAATAATAATAATAATAATAATAATAATAATAATAATAATAATAATGTATTCAGAAAGAAGTGAAAACACAACTTGTGTCTAGACTATCATATAACTTTATGTAATATGTTTAAATAATAATAATTCTAAAATAATAATAATAATAATAATAATAATAATAATAATAATGTATTCAGAAAGAAGTGAAAACACAACTTGTGTCTAGACTATCATATAACTTTATGTAATATGTTTAAATAATAATAATTCTAAAATAATAATAATTCTAAAATAATAATAATAATAATAATAATAATAATAATAATAATAATAAGTTAAAGCGAACTCTCTTTTGTCACTTTATTAAAAAAAAAATTACATATCAAAATATCTCACTCCAACACTTGATGCCCAAGAAAATAAATACACTTTTTATTTTTGGCCACTATATCTTTTTTAGCAAAAACGTTTACGGAAACCCAAATACAAAGCATGAATTTTGGACACTTACAACACACGCTTCATATTTTAAGTTAAGTTTTTAATCACATAACAAACTAAAAACCAATCTGAAAGTACCATTAATTAAGCTTTATATAAGTTTATAAGCTTATTTATCTATAAACTTATTTTAACTATGCGTCATTTTTTATTTTATAAAATGATTCACAACAATATAAGCACAAAATCATGAACAGCGCCTATAACACAAACCTCTTCATATAACCGGGGGCTATGGTCATCAAACTCACGACTTTCAAGTCAGTGTCACATTATGATTTAACACACTATCAAACCCACCACAGAAAGGTGCTATGGTTTCCACCGAACAAAAAATATAAAAATACCACAGTTTATACAATATACCCCACAAACACAAAAAAAAAAAAAAAAAAGGCATGGGAAACAGTTTGGTGGTGCTGACCACCAAACCCTTGCAAAAACATACCCCTTTGGCGCGCGACCACTTTTATGGTGACCTCCGCGAAAGCTGAAGGCAGTGGTGGAAGACCACCCACCATGGTGACTAGTTTAAAATATAAGGTTACAAAAATCGTGAATCGGTATAGTCAGCCCTATTATAGCTTGTAATCGGTATATGTGAGATTATTGGTGATTAATCATATTGGTATTTTCCGGCAAGTTTTAAGTATTTTCGATGAATTTTATGTATTTACGGGAAGATTTTCCTTACACTAACAACTTGTAATAGATACAAACATCGACTAAAAATGATATAAAAAAAACAATTTCCGGTGTGTTTATGGTATTCCGGAAACATTTGCATATTTCCAATAAATTTGACCACCATTGACCCATTTATTTGTCTGACTTACACAAATTGAAAAGATAAGTTGCCGATTAGTACCTAGATAGCGATTAATCAGCTTTGTAACACTTTTTTTTAAAAAAGGTTTTAGAACTTTTTATTAACCTACCCTTATTAATGTAACTATCTTATCTTATTAAAAAAAATAATAATAATAAATCAAAAAAAATAATAAAAAAAAAAAAAAACTGCTTAAAGCGTGCTACACACATTTAAACCCCGGCTCATTATAGCACGTACCAGCATCACACACAAAACAACACCCCCTGGCGCACATTAGCACCCGCCAGTATAGCTCTGCATACAAACACTCTGCTTCCCATTACTTCCTTCTTTTCCGTTTTTGTCCAAACCCTCACACGCTAAAAACACACACACATTTCACACACTAAAAACACACACACACAAAGCAGCCGGGTATAATCGCAGTATAGTAAGCTCTTCATCTTCTTCTTCTTCCGATCATCTCTTTTTAATCTTTTTTTTTGCATTTTTTGTCCGTACAAAATGAAAATGTATCAAACTTTTTACTTTTTTTTACCGTCATGTTTTAAAAATGTTGTGTTTAAAGTTTATTTAACAACATTTTTTACCGTTATTTATTATTATTATTATTATTATTATTATTTTTAACTTTTTTGTGAATAAATCATCAAAAAATGAACATGTATCAGTTTTTGTACTTTTTTACCGTCACATTTTAGATTAAAAACAGTAACTAAAGGTTAAGTTTATAGTTTATTAACAGTTTTTTTTTACCGTTATTTTGAAGAATTTGTTACTGTTACTTTTTTGTTTTACCTTTTCCGTGTTTTTTTTTGTACTTTTTTTGTGTATTTTTTTTATAAAAAATGAATATATATCAAGGTTCTTTTTTTTTTTCTTTTTTTTATTTTTTATTTTTTTTAAATTTATTTATTATTATTTTTTTGTATAACCTTTTTACCGTCAAATTTTGAAAAAGTTAAGTTTATAGTTTTTTTTTTTTTTTTTTTTTTTTTTTTTTTTTTT
>LBNU01035005.1:65117-89437 GCA_014162995.1 Artemisia annua
TGTTACCGGATACCGAAAGCTGAAAATATTACTACCGAATGGATTGACTGTATTAGTAAAACTTAGTGAAAATCTAGAGTTTATAGATGTTAAGGAGTTAGTAAAAAAGGTTAAGGAACAATATGATAGAATTATGTCGAAAAAAGGTGTTAGTAGTAAGAGACGCGTTAATTGGGATGGTGAGGGAGTTTGTTTTGTTGACGATTATGATAACGAGCTGAAAAATAGGATTAAGTTGAGTAAGCTGAAATTGAACCGTGTTTATAATTTGCGGCTTGATGTAAGTAGTCACTTTGTTTTCGTTTTAAAAATATGTTCGGTTTTGAATTTTGTTTAGGGACTGATTGTGTGTTATGGTAATGTTGGAATAGGATGGGTCAAAACCGGCAGATATATATGAGGTTCGTTTACTGTTAGGGCTGATTATGAATGCTTTGTTGTTATAATTAGTTGAAATGTGATGAGGTTTGTTTTTATGGTTTTAGAATATGTGGGATTTGACGCCGGATACAGAGTTGCTTATGGAGTTGCCTGAAGAGTACACGTTTGAAACAGCGTTGGCTGATTTGATTGTGAGTAGTTGTCTTAGTTTATTGGATTTCATTGGGAGTTATTGAGGCTCGTTATGTTGTAATGTGTAATGTAGGATAACTCGTTGCAAGCTGTATGGTCGAATGATCAGAATGATAGGAGGTTGATAAGGTACAAGGAGTATTTTGTTGTAGTTTTTGACTTTTTGGTCATGGGTCAATGTACGCAGTTGACTTTTGTTAAATTTCAGTGTGGAAGTTAGCGACGAGAAGATATCTATTGTTGATACAGGGCCGGGGATGGACGATAGTACTATAGAGAAGTGGTAAGATTATGATTTCTGTCTTAATGGTCCTTTTGTCATAGCGAATGCGATTATTGTTTTTGGCTTGTGTCTTACTTTCATGGTTATGTTTTATCATATGTTACCGCTCTTGCTTTGTAGGGGGAAGATGGGGGCCTCACTACATCGGGCATCTAAAACGCAAGCCATAGGCGGGAAGCCTCCATATTTAAAGGTTAATACCATGACTACCGAATCAATATTCATAATTTGTCATAATCAGTTTTACCCAGTTCATGATGACTACTGATTTGAACTTTTTGGTTTAATGAATTGTATGGTGTCTGATATTCATTTCCGGTAATACAGCCCGCGTTTGGGATGTTTGGATATGGTGGCTTCATTGCATCTATGCATCTAGGAAGGTACGTTGATTGGAACAGTTAAGATTATAATTTGGATTTTGGATTGTTAACTTTAAGAAACATTATGTCTCAGTATAGATGGTTTCATCTTGTTGCTATTAACTTGTAGGCACACTGAGGTTTCCTCCAAAACGAAGTTAAGCAAAAAAGTCTATATGTTACGTCTTCAGCGAGATGCTCTAGTCAGAGGTTCTGGTTCAAAACAAACGTGGAGGGTAATAATGTCCTTTGTGTTATCTGTTATATATGTTTTCGCCTTTCTCATTAAGTCTTAGTTATCTTATGTTCTTTATTCTGTCTTGCATTTTAGACTTCTGGTAGTGTTCGAGACCCTTCAGGCGATGAACTTGAATTATCTCCAGGTGGCAGTTTTACTAAGGTAACTTCCTTTTTTGTAACTGTTTGAATATGATCTCATATCATGCTTTAACGGAAATATTTGAACAGGTCGATATTTATGAACCGAAGATGAGAAACATTGACATAAGGCGACTTAAATGCAAATTAATGGATATCTATTTCCCATATATCCAGGTCTGTTGGCTTATACGTTACAGAGGAGTCATTTCTATGTTTTTAACCATAAAATCAGTTATATATACAAAATTCAAGCCTATAATTTGAGTTATTTCTTTTTACAGTGTGATGACTTGTCGAAGGGAAAAACTATTATGCCAATTGAGTTTCAGGTTTCACTCTGCTTGAAACTTTATTCGTTTTAAAAATCCTTGTTGCATGCACTTTAGTTAACAGTGAACTTCATTGTTCTTTGGTTCATCAGTTATAAGTGGGCTGTTGCAATCTAATATCTACATATATGATGACCTCTCTTAGGTTAATGGCGATGATCTAGCGGAAATTCCGGGCGGAGAGGTAGCTACTACAAATCTGAATTCCTGCAATGGTGAAGAATTTGTATTACAGCTTCATTTTGTATTGAATCATGACAATGCTACTACAACAAGTAGTCCAGGTTTGCTTCTGTCTTGTATTACTAAATTTTATAACTCACAATTTTAGCAAAGAGTTTTATTATTTTGCTGTCTATGATATCAAAGACACTTATTTTCTAATTTGTTCAGGTTCAAGATCATCTAACGAGGCGAATGCACGCCTTAGGTGTGTGTATCTTCCTATTAAAGAGGTATCATTTAGAATTTCATATGAATATATGTATTTACTTCATGCGAAGTCTACAAGATATTTTTGGTTACTTTGTGCTAATTTGTCACCTTGAACTATTTATAACAGGGGAAGGAGACCATTGAGACTATTCTTGAAACTTTAAAAGAAGATGGACTTGATTACAAAGAAGAAGTTGGAANTTAACTTTAAGAAACATTATGTCTCAGTATAGATGGTTTCATCTTGTTGCTATTAACTTGTAGGCACACTGAGGTTTCCTCCAAAACGAAGTTAAGCAAAAAAGTCTATATGTTACGTCTTCAGCGAGATGCTCTAGTCAGAGGTTCTGGTTCAAAACAAACGTGGAGGGTAATAATGTCCTTTGTGTTATCTGTTATATATGTTTTCGCCTTTCTCATTAAGTCTTAGTTATCTTATGTTCTTTATTCTGTCTTGCATTTTAGACTTCTGGTAGTGTTCGAGACCCTTCAGGCGATGAACTTGAATTATCTCCAGGTGGCAGTTTTACTAAGGTAACTTCCTTTTTTGTAACTGTTTGAATATGATCTCATATCATGCTTTAACGGAAATATTTGAACAGGTCGATATTTATGAACCGAAGATGAGAAACATTGACATAAGGCGACTTAAATGCAAATTAATGGATATCTATTTCCCATATATCCAGGTCTGTTGGCTTATACGTTACAGAGGAGTCATTTCTATGTTTTTAACCATAAAATCAGTTATATATACAAAATTCAAGCCTATAATTTGAGTTATTTCTTTTTACAGTGTGATGACTTGTCGAAGGGAAAAACTATTATGCCAATTGAGTTTCAGGTTTCACTCTGCTTGAAACTTTATTCGTTTTAAAAATCCTTGTTGCATGCACTTTAGTTAACAGTGAACTTCATTGTTCTTTGGTTCATCAGTTATAAGTGGGCTGTTGCAATCTAATATCTACATATATGATGACCTCTCTTAGGTTAATGGCGATGATCTAGCGGAAATTCCGGGCGGAGAGGTAGCTACTACAAATCTGAATTCCTGCAATGGTGAAGAATTTGTATTACAGCTTCATTTTGTATTGAATCATGACAATGCTACTACAACAAGTAGTCCAGGTTTGCTTCTGTCTTGTATTACTAAATTTTATAACTCACAATTTTAGCAAAGAGTTTTATTATTTTGCTGTCTATGATATCAAAGACACTTATTTTCTAATTTGTTCAGGTTCAAGATCATCTAACGAGGCGAATGCACGCCTTAGGTGTGTGTATCTTCCTATTAAAGAGGTATCATTTAGAATTTCATATGAATATATGTATTTACTTCATGCGAAGTCTACAAGATATTTTTGGTTACTTTGTGCTAATTTGTCACCTTGAACTATTTATAACAGGGGAAGGAGACCATTGAGACTATTCTTGAAACTTTAAAAGAAGATGGACTTGATTACAAAGAAGAAGTTGGAAGTTTTAGTCATGTTTCTTGCCGACGGTTGGGTCGTCTACTACCAGATGCTCGTTGGGTGAGTTGATTCAGTTAATTGCTTACATTAGAGTTTGAGTTCTTTACTGATTCTCTTAAAATATATCTTTTGAAAATTATGTATTCATTTTGGACCGTCCGTTATATTGAAACCACAAAACATTTTATAACATGTGATTGACTGATTGACTATTAGACCATAACATTTGTTTTTCAATCAGGCTTGGATTCCTTTCATGGATTTCAGACAACGAAAGGGGGAGAAATCACAAATTTTGAGGAGAATCTGCATGAGAGTTAAATGCTTTATTGGTATAACCAAACTTTATTTTGTATTTAATCATTTCATTTATTTGTATCATCATATGTTTGAGTGCTAACAATTGTGATTCTAGAGACGGATGCTGGTTTCAACCCAACACCCTCTAAGGCATGTATCTTGATGCTTTATTAACTCTTTTGTTGACTTTTAATCTATTTTGCTAAAAATGATGCTTGTTTATTTTTTATTCCAGACTGATTTCGCACATCAAAACCCTTATACCACTGCCTTGAGGAATTTGGGAGGCAAATCACCTTTGGAAAAAGAGACTGGTAATATTATTTGCATGAATAATAATTTAGTTAGAAAACTTATTTCTCTAGATGCATTCAAGTATGGTGTCCACAACAAAGAGAAAACCTTATAGATTCATTAAACAGGTGTACGCGTTGACATCAGAAGAGATGGAAAATCATTGACCCCTGTATTATTGGATAAACAGTACCAACAATGGCTGTTGGATATGCATGACCAGTACGATGAAGAAGCTGAAGCTGATTGTGGGACAGATGATCCTGTCTTAATAATAAACCATATGCACAAAAAGGAGCTTCATATATCAAGCAACGGTAAGAATTCAGAATTTTGATTTCATTTGCGTTCATTCCTTGATACTTATTGTCATTTTGCTTGCAGTTGTGAGGGTTCATAAATCTGTTAGGCGGAAAGGAAAATCCTGGATATCAGGGCAGAGAATCAAGATTCTCAAGGGAGCATGTGCNTTGTCACCTTGAACTATTTATAACAGGGGAAGGAGACCATTGAGACTATTCTTGAAACTTTAAAAGAAGATGGACTTGATTACAAAGAAGAAGTTGGAAGTTTTAGTCATGTTTCTTGCCGACGGTTGGGTCGTCTACTACCAGATGCTCGTTGGGTGAGTTGATTCAGTTAATTGCTTACATTAGAGTTTGAGTTCTTTACTGATTCTCTTAAAATATATCTTTTGAAAATTATGTATTCATTTTGGACCGTCCGTTATATTGAAACCACAAAACATTTTATAACATGTGATTGACTGATTGACTATTAGACCATAACATTTGTTTTTCAATCAGGCTTGGATTCCTTTCATGGATTTCAGACAACGAAAGGGGGAGAAATCACAAATTTTGAGGAGAATCTGCATGAGAGTTAAATGCTTTATTGGTATAACCAAACTTTATTTTGTATTTAATCATTTCATTTATTTGTATCATCATATGTTTGAGTGCTAACAATTGTGATTCTAGAGACGGATGCTGGTTTCAACCCAACACCCTCTAAGGCATGTATCTTGATGCTTTATTAACTCTTTTGTTGACTTTTAATCTATTTTGCTAAAAATGATGCTTGTTTATTTTTTATTCCAGACTGATTTCGCACATCAAAACCCTTATACCACTGCCTTGAGGAATTTGGGAGGCAAATCACCTTTGGAAAAAGAGACTGGTAATATTATTTGCATGAATAATAATTTAGTTAGAAAACTTATTTCTCTAGATGCATTCAAGTATGGTGTCCACAACAAAGAGAAAACCTTATAGATTCATTAAACAGGTGTACGCGTTGACATCAGAAGAGATGGAAAATCATTGACCCCTGTATTATTGGATAAACAGTACCAACAATGGCTGTTGGATATGCATGACCAGTACGATGAAGAAGCTGAAGCTGATTGTGGGACAGATGATCCTGTCTTAATAATAAACCATATGCACAAAAAGGAGCTTCATATATCAAGCAACGGTAAGAATTCAGAATTTTGATTTCATTTGCGTTCATTCCTTGATACTTATTGTCATTTTGCTTGCAGTTGTGAGGGTTCATAAATCTGTTAGGCGGAAAGGAAAATCCTGGATATCAGGGCAGAGAATCAAGATTCTCAAGGGAGCATGTGCAGGATTCCACAAAAATAACGTCTATGCTACATTAGAATACATCCTCCTTGAAGGTTTACAAGGGGATGCTGGTGGTGAGTGTCTCGTCACTTGAGTTATCTTATCCGCGTGGCAGATGTGGCTAAAAACTCTTTTTATCCCTTAAAAAGTAAAACCTTTTGAGATGCTTTGGGACAAATCTAAATAATTTCTAAAAGGTTCATCATCACTTAATTGATTTAGTTAGTAGAGCTTTTCTGCCTGTCTTGCTTAAAGTCTGGAATTTAGTATATGTGATCATACAGTGGATTAATATTGGTTTTTCTTATTTTTTATTTAACAGGAGACGCATGGATAATTTGCAGGTTGGCACCTAGTTCTCTTATCTTTATCTATGTCTTCTCTATTTTTTTCTTGTTTTTCAGAATCACCGATCTCACAGTTTTTTGCTTAAAATTTCTTGATGTTGAAGGACTATCGACGTTTTGGAAGAAAATGGCTCTGTTCTTGACTCTGTTGATGGAAGTCCCAACTTCGATTTGCGAAAATCTGTGTCAATCCCAATGAATGTCATTGATTCTGGAAAGGTTAGGAATTTTGTACTTGCTATAAAACTAAAACAATGACTTACTAATTGGTAACTTCTTTTATAGTGTTTAGCTGTTGATGATTCTGAATGGCTTGACCAACTTGATAAGCAAAATCAGAAAGTTCCTTCCTCGATCGAGATGTTAACTTCAGCACAATGTCGTGAATTGGGAATAGAGGTGGTTATCTCATCAATTCAAATCTTCATATATCTTATTAGTTACTCAATTTCTCTGTTTAACTTATGTTTTATCATGATTTACTTGATTTCTTCTTGTAGTCGTTACCTGAAGGACTTGAATTTCATGCTTGCAATTTATCACCCTGTGAAGTTGTCGCAGTGGTTCGTCCAGCAAATTACAAGTCTCGGAAACCCACAGAGCATTTGGAGCAGAAATACGTGATGAAAGATAACTTTCAAATGTCACTTTCAATAACATATTCTAAATCAAAGAAATCTCAAGATGAAAACATTTACTCTGGACGTGTAACTCCTTCATCAAAAAGAAATTTAAATGGTTTATATGTATTTCAACCAAAATGCAAGTCACATCCACTATTTCGTAGAGCTGGTGTTTACACATTCACCTTTTTTATTGTGAGTAAATTGAATTGTAGGGTTATATCTAATTTAGTATTTACATCTGGTAATTCCTCTAACTTTCTGCAACATTTTTTCTATTATCAGAAAGATTCAAGTTGTGAGAAATGTGTGGTGAAGGTTCGAGTTAAAGCATCAAGTGAGGTCCACAAATGGGCACTTACCAAGAAGATATCTTATCATACTCTCAGGCAAGACACCTATCAGATTCTAACATGTATATTTATGTTTTTTATATGATAGCAACAATGTCTATTAACTGCTAATAATTGTTTAGGGTGGGCTGTCCTTGCGAACCCATTTCTGTATCAATGTTTGATAAATTCGACAATCAGCTTCCATTCTCGAAAGAGCCAAAACTGGTTATCAAGATCAAAGACGGTGTTCAAGTTAAGCGATGGAACCCAGCTACATCGCTGGATAGATCTGCCCTGATTATTGAGGTACATTTTACCATAGTTGGTATCATGTCTTTAATAAGGCAGCTGTCTTGAAAAAAAAACCCCTGCTGTTGTAGGATTTGCTTATTGAGAGCTTTACTTTGGACAAACTTCGACCATCTTATGATGCCACTATGATGTTATGTCTGCAAGATGGTTCACACTTGTTGGACATCCCCATAAAAGGTGTGCTTTTGTTGCCATTTTCTCATGTAGAAAATTACAGATGTGGGAAATATATGTTTTTAAACTTTTTTTTTTTTTTTTTTTTTTTTTTTTTTTTTTTTTTTTTTTTTTTTTTTTTTTTTTTTTTTTTTTTTTTTTTTTTTTTTTTTTTTTTTTTTTTTTTTTTTTTTTTTNTAATCTTACTTACTAAGTGAGAGCTTGTCAATATATTATGTTATGTTACAGGTGGATGCTCATGGATGCCTTAATCTTGGTTGTCTTTTAAGAGTTAGTGCAGGCTATGGACACAATGGTAAGTTGCATAATATGTGTATGCAAGAATAATGTCTTCTCTTGTATCAAACTCAATCTTAAATAATGTTAAATTTTAGTCATTACAATATTCTGGTTCTCATTTCAAGAGTTAATTTTCGTACAGTTTCACTGTCTGTTTCATCATCGGATAGAGTTGTTACTACCAAGGAGTGGCAGATTGATAAAAGGAAGCTGAGAGCTGCATCAATGGTCTGGTCTGAAACCTTTTAAATTTATATATCCTGAATCTTTATATGATTTGCTTTCATGTCATTAATGTTCGTGATTGCAGATACCAGAACGCTGTGTTGCTGGTTCGCAACTTGAAAACATAGCTTTTGAAGTGGTCAATTCTAAGGGTGATGTGGATATCCAGTTTCATGATGAAGATAAGATTGGACAATCACATACCCTTGTGATCAAGTCACAATTTAGGGATATTGATGAATCTGTCAAGTATGTATTTCGCGAAGGCCGTTGCGTAGTCCGTGCAGTTCCTGTTCCTCATGAGGAAGGGGAGTTTATTTTTCTAGTTGCTCATTCGCGTTATCCAGAGCTCCAGTTGACCATCAAGGTTGAAATCTTCTCTTTCAAAATTTAATTATTTGATTAATGTGTCTTGTGATCGCAATTATAAGCTTTGAGTTTTTGATAATATAATTATGATTCAAATTAGGATCAAATTCATATGTTCATACAAGTTGCAACAAAAACAAGATTGACTTTATAACAGAAAACAAATAAAGTACTTAATTACCTCTGTATTTAAACTCATTTTCATCTATATTTATGATTGTAAATAACTCTTTTGAAAAAAATTTAATCGTAAGAATCATATCGTATATGATAAAGTTAATTACTTTTTTGATCAATGGTTTATAAAAAGTATTTAACGGCTGATGTTATATAAATTTCTATCTTTATATTTCGATATTTCAATAAATTATAGAAAATGTATTTTCGGTCATTCTATTAATAATCTGGAATTTTAAAGAATAGAAACACATCCAAACACTTTTTACAAAAACATGTTTAATCACAGCTGATTATCACATCATGCGGTTCAAAACGCATATCTGACACCCTCTTACTTGATGAAACTGCTGAACTACTGATACTTGTTTCCTTCACATAGGTTCTTGTTGAGCTTTCTCCAGAGATGGAGCCTCTGGATAACATACATCAATCTGCCGATGACGATATCTTCCAACCGATGGATCCAGATACACATATTGATCACGGGAGTGTATATACTTCATCCCTTCTAGATAGAAATGCTTCATCCCTTCTGAATATATATAATACTCCAGAATCTTGTCCATCTTTCCAACAGGTACGTTGCCACCATTTCTTAGATAATAACATGTAAAAGATGTTCTCTTAGAACATAAAATGTAATGCTTACTTTCCCAACTTGTAAACCATTGTTAATGCATATCTACTGACCGTTTATCCCTCAATTTCAGGATCTCGAGACAGAGATTTTTCAGTTTAAGTCGAAGATGTCCGAACATGAAGAAGAGATTAGGTTGCTCGAGGATCAGATAAGAGCAATCGAGTCAAGCCTGTCAAAGTTGGATGGTACTGTTGGCCCTTTTGTTTGTTTAGTATTTTGTCAATCATGTGATGATATCTGGATATAGGCTTATATGCTGAATTTTTATTTGATTATGATACTTGTGCAAGTTGGGATGACTTGTTGCATGCAATTAAATCCTATGCCACTTCCAGTATTTTTATGTTATTAGGAACTTGTATGTGAAATGATTCAAGCTGTCTTGTAATGTGTTATTTCATGATCTAGTTTCCAGGGACCAAACTCTTTGTGCATATGGCTCACCAGGGAAGAATGAAATTATATCACGGGTTGAATCTATGACGGACAGTGCTGCTGGTCTAGTGATGAAACTCTTCAGTGAAAGGTCAGAACAAGATCATCATGGCTGGCTTGGAAACATAATTGGTGTTGTAGCACTTCTCGGTACAGCTCCCACTTCGGAGCTTAGCAGGTGAGTCCATTTGGTTATATTTGCATGCATTTCGTTCTATAACCATACTGCAACCTTTGGAATTACTTATGTGATTGTTAAAACATGAAATCTCAAATGATCATCTATCGTTTTTATGAGGAAGATTCTGCTTCTGATTTATCTGATTATTAGAGGGTCAAATAATCAGTAATGAATAATCAATTTCATACCAGCCAATTATTTAAGGGTAAAATAAAATTACTTACTTACCACTTTAAACCTAATTTGATTCTTTATTTTCGTATAACACTTCTCTTCCTTTTTCACGATAATTCCTTTATCGTTATTCAATTAATCTCCAAAGAAGTTTTTATTTGACAATCACTATTATTGATTATTAATACTTGCAACCGTATATGCACAACCAAACAATATCTTCTAGATCTCATTTTCCGGTATCTGATTCTGATATATTAAATATGTTATTGTCACTTAAAGCGCACATCCAAACACCCCATGATATATACTCATCTTATTACCAATACCTTCTCGCAGGCTGTTTGCAGAGTATCTTGGTGATCAGATGCTTGCAGTCGTATGCAGATCATACGAGGATGTGCATTTAATTGACACATATGAAAAGAGTGGGAAGTTAAAACGTGAACCAGCGCTCAACATGTTTCCAACTGAACTTGAAGAAAGTATAAATGGTCGTTATCATGTTCTATGCCTTGAAAATATGAGGTTGCTAAATTTAAGTCCTTACTTTTTAAATATATTTCTTAAGTTTTGATAGTATAACGGATAACAGATGTGTATTTCATAATTTTTGGCAGCCCATGCAACGAAATGGATGATCAAGGGAAGATTTTGTTGCCATTTCCTACCCTTCCTGATGGATCAACACCACCTGGTTTTGTGGATTATGCAGTGAACTTGATAGAAGTAGATGTCGATCATGTGGACACGAAGACTGATCGTGGTTATGGGCTTCGTGAGACTTTATTCTACCGTCTGTTTGGCTTGACACAAGTTTATGAGTCTAAAGAAGACTTGAAAGGGGCAATTCATTGCATTAAAGATGGTGCAATTTCCTTGGATGGAGGAATTATAAGAGGCAATGGTGCCGTGTATCTAGGATGCTTGTAAGTGCATGCTTTCTTTTTATAATCTCTCGATATAGAAAACATATGATTTTCATAAAAAGGTGACCAATTTCTTTTATTGGGCAAAGATTTGCACCAAAATGCAGCGTACTCCCACTTTTTTCCATTGTATACAACACACTTCCATTTTTACCACTTAATGTAACTTTCTTACATAATCACATTATCATGCAACTGTTTGTAACATCATTGCACCAAAAGGCAATATACTTTCACAGTTTCACCTGATGGTAATTGCAAGTATGTTACATTATACGGTAAAATTTAAACTATGAGTCATTGAATGGAAAACAGGTGGAAAGTGTGTGGACAATTATTTTGGGACAAACTAAAATAGTACATGGACAATTTAAATAGGATGGATGGAAACCTAAACTTTCTGAAACTACAATTTAATGTGATATCTTTACGGTTACACATAATGTGTACCAAGTTTGAACATGTTGACTTGTTTAAACAAGCTTCTGAGAAGCTCGTTACCTACCCTAATATTTTTTATTTTTTATTATTATTATTTTTTTTTTTGAAAGTTCTTGTTGCTTTTATGTGGCAAAAGGAGGTTGGTCATCTAAAATAGAACTTGGAAAGCTTATCTTCGAATGCGCTTTTATTTTCTGATTCAGGACCTATTACCATCTTAGCTAGAGATTATTAGTGCTTCAAAGTTGGGTCATCTTTTTATATATGATGTTTTCTTTAAATGATATTCAGGGAGCCTGATATTATATTCCCTGTAATCGCTCGAAGAAGTCAAGCCATCTCTCAGCAAGCCATGCAAGTGATGAACAAACATAGCGAACTGAAATTGAAACTGAAAGAGACGAAAGAGCGGTTGAATGAAGAAAAGAAGTATCTTGAAATTGCAAGGAAAAAGTTTACAAAAGGACTAAATAAGTATAAAAAGTACTTCACTCAGAACCATTCCGCCACTGGCGGCTCTCAAGTATCTCCTATCAGTACTTGCGTGGATGAGAACCCCGTTATCACAGATTTTCCATATATATCAGGAACTCCCAGTTTTGATTTATCCGCAGATGCATCCCAGAACCTACATCCCTGAATGATAAAGTTATTCAAGATTATTGTTTAAAGTATGCTAACTAGTTACTAGCTTTTGATACCTTTAGCAGTTCGTTTTTGCCGTTTTTGCCACTGTGACTGCTAATGGAACTTGTTTTGAAACTTATCTTATAATGGATGCTATTAGATTTTACAGGTTCGTGGTAAATATTTAGATGATTTTGTTGAACATCTTTTCTTATGGTGGTAATGTAAAATATCTCTTTGTACTATGCTTTGCCTTAAATTCAGTTCATGATTCTTGATGTGACCAAACTATGTGTTATATTTTTTAGTATCATATAAAGAAATATTTACCAACTCTTGAAACATTGAAAAGAATGTTAAGAATTCATTCAATAAGTAGGCTTTGTTTTGGAGTTTTATAAGAATATTATAAACAATTTTGTTGAGTTATGTTGTTCAAACAACAACACTATTTTTTTTTTAGAAAGGCAGCAATATATTACCACAAAAGAAACGAAAGAAACAAACGGCCTTCCTCCACTCCAAACAAGACGATTAAAGAGAAAGGAACCCGAAAAAGAAAACAATACACAACAATACAATACATGGGACAAAATTGCAATACAAAACAAAGGAATAATAACTCAGGGACTACATAGCCAAGACAAGCCACAACAGATTAATCACATACCTCACAAGGCAATGTCATACGACAAGAGCCCATAGAATATGAATTGCACCGGATAGAGTCAAAACAATGTAGAGGGGACCCTAAAATTATAAAGAAGCTGCCATAACAGAAGTACCACAGTGATGAAAACATGAGCCTGCAGACCACATGTCCACATATGAGTTGTAGCAGAGAACAGACACAAAATATATCTTCACATCAGATGACACTTACTAGGATCAAAACCACAACTGCCAATCCATCCCTTTATTTTTACTCGATCTTCGCACAATCCACTCGTAGCTTTTTAATTGAATGTCTTGAACGATTCTATTAGTACTAGATATTTTATTTCCAAACACACGAGCGTTCCTTTCTTTCCAAATGAAGTAGCCGGTAGTCCAAATAACCGCTTGCCAAATTTTAGATATATTGGTAGGGACGTTAACATTTCCATATGATGAAAAAAATTCATCAATAGAGAAAGCGTTAAGGACACCCACCTTCCACCAATTATAGATTTTATCCCACACACTCATAGCTAAGTCACAAGTAACCAAACTATGAGCACGTGATTCCGCCACATTATTACAACTTGGACAAAGAACCGAATCCAAGTCGATGCCTCTTCTATCAAGTTCCACACGCACCGGTAGTCTTCCTTTTATTGCTCTCCACACGAAAATGTTTACTTTTTTAGGAACTAACTTGTTTCAAAGCGTTTCTTGACCGTCACTTTCCACATGTAGAGACCTTTCCTCAATCAAGCTTGATAACTCTTTGACCGTGAAAATACCGTCTTCAAATAGCTTCCATCTCCATCTATCATAAGTTTTTGAGTATCTTGTGAGTCTATCTTACTTGAAAAAAAGACTACTTACTTTTGAAAAAATTATGATACTAATGACATGTACCTTTGTTCTTTATAAACTGTTTTTTACTTTTTGGTTCTTTACTAAGAAAACGATTTACCATATTTCATAAGTTCTTTTTGGAAAATATAAGTTTGCCTTGGTCTATCTTAGTTGGACAATGTGCAATAAAATTATAAAAATATACAAAAATTCTTTAGTTTCTGTTTTGTGTATGTGCATTTGTAATCTTTAGCAAACAAACCAAACTCTTAGGTTGAGATATAGTAATAACTAGCTAGTTTCTTGTAAAATGAATTAAGGTGAAAAGGTATATTTCTATTTTTATAAAACTTCTCATATTTTTATATAATGATTAATTTGTAATAACAGTAAATAAAAAGTATTAAAATTTGTTCAATGTCAGTTAGTAAAAACCTACATTTGATCATTCTTTCATCCTTGGCCATGTATTGAATGGATACTTGACTTGTCTCCTACGGTTGTCTTGCTCGTATATATACATTTATTATGAAAATATAACGGGGTTAAGTACTATTTATTACAAAATGATTTCCCGTTCCGTTAATTTAGTAAACGTATCATATGAACCCCCAAAGATGGGTTGATTAACAAATTGTGCCCATACTTCTAATTTTGCCATTGACAACCCATGAATAACAAGCAATTTATACGCACTCATTTTTATCCAACTAATACTCAAACAAAACTAGATATCAAATTTTAAAACAGTTTATCGTTTACGATGTGTCTAAAATAAGATTAAAGTTCACTGACTTCACTCAATATTAGAAGTAGGACACAACAAAACTAAAGAATTTGCAACAAAAATTCTTATATTAGTGGAAAATATAACGGACTAGCACGCTATTCATTAGAAAGTTGTCATGTTCCGTTATATTTTATGTTTCATAAAGGTCAACTAAAATCTAGGAAGTTTTCATCAGCCCTCCTACAATGTTAGTATTTATTTAAAGTTTGTTGAAACTTAATCATTCAGTTTTACATGAAATGTTATTTAACTTTTACGAAATCTTTATGCTAATGTTTTCAATAATTTTTTGACAACTATATGGTTTTTAAACTTTTTTTTTTTTCTTTTTTTTTTCTTTTTTTTTTACATATAATCTAGCACGTAAGTTAGTATGTAACCAAAAAAATGTCTAAGCTAATTTATGAGTATAAAACTAAACGTATGAGATAACACGACTTAGATTAAAATTTTTGGTAAAGACCATAAAATAACAACTTACTTTCTCAATTTTACCGAGATGAAACACTTACTTTTTTATTAACATTTAAGCCAACGAAACTTTCAAATATTGTTCTGAGGTGAAATACTTACTTTTTTATCAGCATTTATGCCCACGAAACTTTCAAATATTGTTCTGAGATGAAACACTTTTTTTCAAGGGTATTTTTGTTAACCTCAGAACAATATTTGAAAGTTTCGTTGGCTTAAATGTTGATAAAAAAGTAAGTGTTTCACCTCAGAACAATATTTGAAAGTTTCGTTGGCATAAATGTTGATAAAAAAATAAGTGTTTCATCTCGGTAAATTTTAGAAAGTAAGTTGTTATTTTATGGTCTTTACCCTAAAATTTTATCACAAGTCTAACTTCAAATTACAGTTTTACACATTGATATATAAGAAATTAATCATAATAAAACATATGCTTTGCCGTTGCAACACGCGACTTGTGGATTATAATGCTTTGCCGTTGCAACACGCGACTTGTGGATTATACTCGTTTATAGCAAGCACGAGTTCCGAAGGTTGACTTAATACATTTTTGAACATATGTTTACAGTTATACAAATTGTATATCTTGTTTACACTCTCTGTGCGCACGGGGTTGAGTTGACTAATTCTCTAAATCAATATTTGTAATTGACAAAAATAAAACAATTTTGGGTATTTTATATTTGCTCAACTTTTTTTTTAATAATGTTTTAATCTTAGAAAAGATAAATCTCACAAAATTGTCGCCCATCTTTTGTTGCTTTACCATTAAATAAATCCTGCTTGCCAAAATAGATTGGTTTTGCACGTTATAACAAAATTTTATAGGTTTTTGAATTTCGACTTTTGGTCAACATATGAACTCCGCATAGCCATGTGACCCAATAGATTACTGACACATCAACCAAATGTGATAGAAAAAATACTTCTCCTACCTCAATTAGATCCTCAAAAAACCTTGTGAGGATGACGTGGAGTACGTGGATGACGCGAATTGGGCCTCATGATTCCACGTAGTCTTCACAAGTCATTACGTGGGCCAAAGTTCAAATTTGAAAAACCTCAAAAATTGATTTACATTGAGCAAAATCCTTCAAATTCGATCTCTTGCAATTTTCTTTTTCATTTAAACCCCTTGACTTCAAAATACCTTTTAGTTTTGACCCTGAACCTATTCAATTGTTATTGCAATCTAAAACGAAGTTTAGTTAAAAAGTTTGTAGTCATGCTCTCGAAGTGGGTATACTGTTATACCTACCCGAATGCAACAAAAAATGACGGGTACTTGAACCAATCCAAACACGATGGGCGCATGAACCTAAATAATGTGAGCACCAGTGGCATGCCCCCTCCCCAATCTGCGGTGAGCACTTTATTACTTTTCTCACTTCATGAACTAATCCAAACCTTGCGGTTTTCAACTCTTTAGTTATTGATTTTCTCAAATTTGAAATGATTACTTGTAAAGTTAATAATAAAAACCTTCTTAAAAAGGTCAAATGTTTAGTCAAACAAAGATATTTAAACTTGAGGGTTTAAATGAGGCGAACAAATAAAAGTTTAAGACAAAAATGTTAAGTAAAAGGTATTTTAAATAAATTATATAGCTAAAAGGGTGTTTCTTTCGACCTATATATCATAAGCTTATTCTTTTGGCTTATTTTGTAGTAAAAAGTGAGCTTATAAAATATAAACCCAAAACCAAATAAACCATCCGATTAGTCGTATTATCCTAGGGGTGAGCAAAACCGACCGACGACCGAAAACCGACACAAACCGATCGAAACCGACTCCGACCGACACAAACCGAGCTATACTCGGGTCGGGACTCGGGATAAACCGACAAAACACAAAGAAAACCATAAAAAGTCGGGACTCGGGTCGGGACTCGGGATTTACTCGGGTTGGGATTCGGTTAAGAATTTCCATGGTTGTCGGTTTCGGGATGGGTCGAGCTCGGGTCGGGACGGGTACCCCTACTTAGAATAATTATTGACCCACTTAAATAAATAAAGCTGAAACAAACACCCACTTAAACATTATTCACCCACTGAACCAAATAAACAAATACTAGCAATACTGTAGAAAGGTTTGTGAAAGTACTAGTAATTGGGGATTTTTTAGTTGGTACTAACAAAAAAAATCCACAATTACACTCATAATTCTATGCAAGTCGTGCTGATCGGAACTCATCATCATAATCATGTTTCCATCCAATCCACAGGTTTATATTTATTTATTTATTTATTTATTTAAACACAATTAAACCAAACCCTAATTGCATGCTGTCACTAACTACATTGCAAATGTTGTTAATTTATTATTGTTATTGGTTATTGATATGTGAATTGTGAAATGTATGTATTTCAGATGGCAATACGTCCAAATGTATTAAGTGTACAAGTTCCATCACCAACAATGAGTTACCAAAGCGACGCGGCTGTCGAGAATGGCGCGGAAGCCATTGTTAATCCGTCTAAGGTTGTTTTTGTTGTTGTTGTTGTGAATGTTAGGTAAATTAGTTGGGCTTGGAGGGTGTTTGGGGTTGCGGTTTGGGGTAGAAATGCGCGTAGGAGTTGGAATATAGTGTGTTAGGTAAATTAGTTAGATAAAATGCAGGTATTGAGAATGCGAAAATTATTTTTTTCTAACGCAATCGTTAACACTTAGAGGTGTTTTGGGATTGTGTTTTGGAGTAGAAATGCATAATAATTAGGCCTCTTTTTTTTGAATGGCAATCAATTAATTTAGATGATAGTGTTGGGTACATTAGTTAATAAGAGTGATTAATTGTATTAGACAAAATGATGGTATTAAAAGGAATCTGTGTTCTTTTAGATAAAATATGGCTTTGAGAACGCTGTTTTGCAAAGTAAAAATTGTTTTTGCTGACACAATTTTTAAGACTTAGAGGTGTTTGGGATTGCGTTTTAGAGTAGAAACGAGTAATAAGTAGAATTAGTGTTGGGTACATTAGTTAATAAGAGTGATTAGCTGCATTAGACAAAATGATGGTATTAAAAGGAATCTGCGTTTTTTTAGATAAAATACGGCTTTGAGAACGCTGTTTTGCCAAGTAAAAATTGTTTTTGCTGACGACTAGAGGTGTTTGGGATTGTGTTTTAGAGTAGATTATCTGATTATTGCGTTTTCAAAATGCAAATAATTAGAAAATAGTGTTTGGATAATTTATTGAAAAAAGTTGATATGCGTTTTTTAAGACAGAACACGCAGTTTTGCAAAGGCGACCCCAGACACCTTCTTATTGTTATAAGGTGGAATGTTGAGATTTTATTGTGTATTAATGTTTGCAGAAAATTGAGAACGATATGATGTTATTGGGAAAGAAGATTAAGCAGCACGAAGAAAATATTAAGTACTTGAGGACTCATAAAAATAGTTTAGATGATGCAATTTCTGATATGCAAGGTATATTATTATAGTTTAGTCAATTTGTCAAGTATAAATTATTTTGATATTTACGTTGACTTTTTAATTTATTAATTTGTACCTTAGTTACTTTGGGGAAGTATCATTCATCAACTACACCCAAGATCGAAGACGGCGATCTTTCACATATGCAGAGCGAAGAGGCAACAGTTGGAAATATTATGAAACACGAGAAATCAGCTGCTGCCATCTTTTGCCAACTGAAAAAACGTCATCAGGCTTCTCATTTTAAGGATGTACTTGGTGTTGTGGCTACTCTTGGGAAAGTGAACAATGATAATCTTAGCCGGTAAGTTTAAATATAGTATCTTATTTTTCCTTAGCCACTCATTGTACATGTGGTCTAATGTGGTTGCGGATATTGCTTTGGGTGATGATTACATAACAATGTAACCGAATTGGACCAATTTTTATTTCAGGTGAATCGTCTTTTAGTTCCACAGAAAACATTTAATTATTTAGCTTTCTAATTTTAATGCAATCCATACAAGTTACCATGTCAAAATGGGGAAGTTGTAGATGATGTATCTGTCTTTTACCATTTTGACTTTTTTTGACATGGCAGTGACACTGAGAAGTGAGAAATCAGTTATCTGGCACATGTTGTCAAGGTTAAAGTCTAATTTTGTTCAAAAGTTTTGGAAGTTTGAGGGTTATATAATGCAAACAAGTTGGCTACCTGAATATAATTGGACAAAAAATGGTTACCTTTTATGCAATTACCCCGATATTTTTTGCGGAAGTAGTATATGCTGGTACTGTTCGAACGCTGTAGCAGGCAGATGGAGCTAAGTATAACCACCTTGATATGAATAAGTTAAATATATTAGCACTAAAGCGGAACCGTATTTTAATTGCTATCTTTATATGTTTTTCCAGCCTTGACTGGTTAGTTTCTTAATTTACTGTATCCTTCCATCTATTTTTGGATCGCACAGTCATCTTTGGGCTTGTTTTTTGATATGTTAATATGAAGTTGGGATTTTGATCATTTTTCTTGAAATTATTACAATAATTCTTTTCGATCTTTTATGGAGAGCAGGCTTCTATCAGAGTATCTTGGACTGGATAACATGTTGGCATTAGTTTGCACGACATATGATGGTATTAAATCTCTTGTATCTTATGATAAAGAAGGTTCTATAAACAAAAGTTCTGGCCTTTATGGCCTTGGAAATGCCATAGGACAAACTTTGGAGGGACGGTTTAATCTCATCTGTCTTGAAAATTTACGGTACGTTTTGTTCAATGTACTCTTTTGATGGAGGATTGTTCAATATTTTGTGTATTTTCTGATGTTTTTGGCCTCCTTTTCTGCTTTTGGGTATCAATGTAGGCCGTATGTTGGTGAGTTTATGCCTAATGACCCGCAAAAAAGGCTTAATCTCTCGATACCAAAATTACCAAATGGTGAAACTCCAGCAGGATTTCGTGGGTATGCTGTCAATATGATCCATATTGATAATGCACATTTGTTCTATCTCACGGTCGATGGCAACGGCCTTAGAGAGACTCTTTTCTATACTCTCTTCTCAAGGCTGCAAGTTTATGAAACCAGAGCAGAAATGCTACAGGCCCTACCGTGCATATATGATGGGGCCATATCATTGGATGGAGGGATGATTAGGAGTACTGGTGTATATGCCCTTGGCACTGGGTGAGCTAAATATTATTTACATTTTAGTGATTTTTGTTCCGAGTAACTTCTGACTAGTTAAGACTCAAGTAATCTGTTTCATACTAGCTGCAACAAAACTGTATAATTACTTAAATACCCTTCTTTTAACCTTTCTTACAGCCTATTTTTCTATATAAAAATATGTCTCTTTCTTCAAAAGAATGTCTTTTTTGGTCATTTTATGTATTAAACTATAAAATAATCGGAATCTGAGAATGCCGGTCTTCTGATGACTACAACCTCAAACAACACAAGCACATCTATACACCCACATAATTTTTGAAGACGATCCCAGTTAACTCTTTTGCTAGAAGTCATTTTGTCCTGCAACTTGAATATGATATTGCCTGTAGTTATCTGGCTGAAGTTAATCTCTCTTAAATTATCGAATACAGAGAAGAGATTGATGTCAAATTCCCAATAACCTCTGGGGTTTCACATCTACCTGAGGCTTACATTGAACTTGAAAAGGAAATGAAGGAGCTCAAATGGAAAAGGGAAAGAATGATGGAAGATTTACAAAGGGAAGACGCCATGTTAGGCCATGTAAAGCACAATTTTGGAGTCAAGAAGCAGGAATTCCTTGGTTTCCTTGCACAAAGCTCACCGTATCCACAAAGCTCACCATATCCACAAAGCTCACCGTATCCAATGCAGGTAATGTCTACTCTTAGTTTTTTCGTTCAACCTACTTACTGGATACGTATAATAGAAATCAGAATACTTGCGAGTTTGTGAGGGGCACAATGAGTGAATAGGGAGGGTAGGTTGGGTAATGGGTCCTAACAAACGCAAGTTGAGTTGACCCAAAACCCCGTGTCTTGATTTTATAAATTCTATATGGGTAATTAGTGCGCATATGACATCGTAAGTTATAGCCTTTTAAGGAAAATCTAACAGATGTGAGTATAAGGAAAATCTATATGGGAGGCTTTTGACTCGTTTTCTTANATTTAGTATCTTATTTTTCCTTAGCCACTCATTGTACATGTGGTCTAATGTGGTTGCGGATATTGCTTTGGGTGATGATTACATAACAATGTAACCGAATTGGACCAATTTTTATTTCAGGTGAATCGTCTTTTAGTTCCACAGAAAACATTTAATTATTTAGCTTTCTAATTTTAATGCAATCCATACAAGTTACCATGTCAAAATGGGGAAGTTGTAGATGATGTATCTGTCTTTTACCATTTTGACTTTTTTTGACATGGCAGTGACACTGAGAAGTGAGAAATCAGTTATCTGGCACATGTTGTCAAGGTTAAAGTCTAATTTTGTTCAAAAGTTTTGGAAGTTTGAGGGTTATATAATGCAAACAAGTTGGCTACCTGAATATAATTGGACAAAAAATGGTTACCTTTTATGCAATTACCCCGATATTTTTTGCGGAAGTAGTATATGCTGGTACTGTTCGAACGCTGTAGCAGGCAGATGGAGCTAAGTATAACCACCTTGATATGAATAAGTTAAATATATTAGCACTAAAGCGGAACCGTATTTTAATTGCTATCTTTATATGTTTTTCCAGCCTTGACTGGTTAGTTTCTTAATTTACTGTATCCTTCCATCTATTTTTGGATCGCACAGTCATCTTTGGGCTTGTTTTTTGATATGTTAATATGAAGTTGGGATTTTGATCATTTTTCTTGAAATTATTACAATAATTCTTTTCGATCTTTTATGGAGAGCAGGCTTCTATCAGAGTATCTTGGACTGGATAACATGTTGGCATTAGTTTGCACGACATATGATGGTATTAAATCTCTTGTATCTTATGATAAAGAAGGTTCTATAAACAAAAGTTCTGGCCTTTATGGCCTTGGAAATGCCATAGGACAAACTTTGGAGGGACGGTTTAATCTCATCTGTCTTGAAAATTTACGGTACGTTTTGTTCAATGTACTCTTTTGATGGAGGATTGTTCAATATTTTGTGTATTTTCTGATGTTTTTGGCCTCCTTTTCTGCTTTTGGGTATCAATGTAGGCCGTATGTTGGTGAGTTTATGCCTAATGACCCGCAAAAAAGGCTTAATCTCTCGATACCAAAATTACCAAATGGTGAAACTCCAGCAGGATTTCGTGGGTATGCTGTCAATATGATCCATATTGATAATGCACATTTGTTCTATCTCACGGTCGATGGCAACGGCCTTAGAGAGACTCTTTTCTATACTCTCTTCTCAAGGCTGCAAGTTTATGAAACCAGAGCAGAAATGCTACAGGCCCTACCGTGCATATATGATGGGGCCATATCATTGGATGGAGGGATGATTAGGAGTACTGGTGTATATGCCCTTGGCACTGGGTGAGCTAAATATTATTTACATTTTAGTGATTTTTGTTCCGAGTAACTTCTGACTAGTTAAGACTCAAGTAATCTGTTTCATACTAGCTGCAACAAAACTGTATAATTACTTAAATACCCTTCTTTTAACCTTTCTTACAGCCTATTTTTCTATATAAAAATATGTGTCTCTTTCTTCAAAAGAATGTCTTTTTTGGTCATTTTATGTATTAAATTGTAAAATAATCGGAATCTGAGAATGCCGGTCTTCTGATGACTACAACCTCAAACAACACAAGCACATCTATACACCCACATAATTTTTGAAGACGATCCCAGTTAACTCTTTTGCTAGAAGTCATTTTGTCCTGCAACTTGAATATGATATTGCCTGTAGTTATCTGGCTGAAGTTAATCTCTCTTAAATTATCGAATACAGAGAAGAGATTGATGTCAAATTCCCAATAACCTATGGGGTTTCACATCTACCTGAGGCTTACATTGAACTTGAAAAGGAAATGAAGGAGCTCAAATGGAAAAGGGAAAGAATGATGGAAGATTTACAAAGGGAAGACGCCATGTTAGGCCATGTAAAGCACAATTTTGGAGTCAAGAAGCAGGAATTCCTTGGTTTCCTTGCACAAAGCTCACCGTATCCACAAAGCTCACCATATCCACAAAGCTCACCGTATCCAATGCAGGTAATGTCTACTCTTAGTTTTTTCGTTCAACCTACTTACTGGATACGTATAATAGAAATCAGAATACTTGCGAGTTTGTGAGGGGCACAATGAGTGAATAGGGAGGGTAGGTTGGGTAATGGGTCCTAACAAACGCAAGTTGAGTTGACCCAAAACCCCGTGTCTTGATTTTATAAATTCTATATGGGTAATTAGTGCGCATATGACATCGTAAGTTATAGCCTTTTAAGGAAAATCTAACAGATGTGAGTATAAGGAAAATCTATATGGGAGGCTTTTGACTCGTTTTCTTATTAGCCAGCTTCATATGTCACCCAGTTGACCCATTAGAGATAAAGCATGATCCTACTTGACCCATTATGGATCAAAATTGCACCTCTAAGAATAGGAAAATATAGATAATGTTTGGGTCTTTGGGATTGCTTCCTTTGAAGTAAAATAATCAAATAAGCATTTTTTGCCCATCACCTTAAAATTGCTTATCTCTTTCATAAGAAGATACGCACTTTAAATAAGCAATCCGACCCTCTTAACGGTTCTACTAATACATGCATATTTTTTAGAAGGTGTACTTAAATATTCGAAAACTTGCTGAGATAGTTGCATTCTTACACTTTAACTATGATTCTATGAACATGTTATATATCTTTCTCATTAAAAGATCTTGTCATTATCTTTGAAAATTATTGTTACAGCATTAGCAGCCAAAATATGTCTTGGTGTAACCTTAATGAATTTTTTTCGAATTTTTGCAGTACACAATGCAAGCAACTCCTCAAGGAAGATCAACCCCTAGATAAACCATTTTGACAATGGCACTATCAGCAGTAGATAAAACAAGAAAAAATATCAAGCAAGTTGTGTTAGTTTCAGGTTCGATAGGGATTTTGTACATGTGGATCAGAATATGGAGCTGCCAGTTGGGTTAGGTAGTTGTAGTTATATGTGATCTAGCCTCTTAATGGCAGAAATAATTGAAACAATGATGTGGGGCGTCATTTATTTTCCTACTGCCCAAACAAAATGTTGCCCCTCTCTATCTAGGTTTCCGAATTAAGAACCCAATTAGGGACCTTGTTGCCAAAGTTCTTGAAATCTCTCTTTCTTT
>LBNU01035005.1:99939-116011 GCA_014162995.1 Artemisia annua
TTTTTTCCCTAAGTTATACTCCATACACGAATATGGTCTTTACTTTGTATATCTATACATAACTATGATTTTTTGAGCGCGCTTGGATACTTAAAGATATCTTAAATACAAAGATACAAGAGTTATGTATAAACTGCACCCAAACATTCACAAGAGAACAACAAGTTCAAAAGCATAAATACTTGGGAAATATAAAAATGCTAAGTACAAAAGAACTTTTTTTATATATACGACAAGTCTATACAAAATTTGTTCAAAAGCTAAGAGCTAAATACAAAAAGCCTAGAAACTATGAGTACGCCTCAGCTGGCTGGAGCTCCCACAAAAAGCTGCTTCCTTAGCATCATTAAGTCTTTTCAGCAACTCAGCATCACTCGGAGAAACAGTGGCCACCGTAACTGGCACACCATCCGACCTAGGCAGATGAGCAGCGCCGATGCCGCACAGAAGGGCCTTCCCTTTTACGCCTTTCTTCCTGGCGACCCTGGATGCATGAGCAGTTAAAGACCTTTGCAATGATATTTCCTTCTCAATACGGAAGGGATTCAGAATATCACGCGGCTGAGCAAAAATGGGTACTTTCAGCTGCGCCACGTCAGGCTTCAGGTAGAAGTCCACCTGTTGGTCAGCATCATCCTGCAGATGCCTTGGAAGAGTGAGTCCCGCCATGATCACGTTGATTGGCTGATCCTGGTCACGCTCCAATCGCGCGATGTGGGGAAGCTCGAGCTTCTTCAACTCCTCCATGGCAGCAAGGAGCTCAGCATGGGCACTCGCCTTATATCCAGGGACTTCAGCAAGCGGCACAGTCAAAAGCTTGGCCTCATCCAGCTTGTCAGCGGCCACAGTCTTGCCGTGCGCAACAGCGCACTCCACCACCTTTCCGAAGGCCGTGGTGACCTCCGGAGCCTCCAGCGTGCACATGGCGGCCAAGCGAAGACCATGACTGATCAACCACCTACAAAATAACACAAGTGTTAGTATGGTAAAAGTCTAAGTATATAAACAAGCAATTAAAGAAGCAACGGAATTTACCTGCGCTCAGCCACAGATTGCACCATATGAGGATATAACTCCTCATCATACTCAATACTGAGCCTGCGGAGCTTCTCCTCCTGCCTCTTGAGCGCCGCCTCCACAACGCTGCGGAACTCTTCAAGATTGGCGAAATGCTTGTTCCGGTTCTCTTGAAGGTACTTCAACGCCCACAAGGAGTCAATCTTGTGTCGTTCGGCGGCAGCACGCTCATGCTCCAACTCCACCATCATTGACAGCCTCCCATCAGCCAACTTCTGCGCAGACGCCTCTGCGCGCTCCAACTCAGCCTTGGAGCTCACCTGCTCAGCCTTAGAGCTTGCTAACTCAGCCTGCACAGCCGCTAACTGCGCCTTCAGGCTGGTAATCTCTTCCTCATACTGGGAGGAGCGGCTACTTTCACCAGCATAGCTCGCCCTTGCCTGCGCCACCAGCTCGGCCTGGCGCGCAGTAACGGAGGCCAACTCCTCCATCACGGAGTCAAACGGTCTTGACTCCTCCCCAATATCCCTCGGTGTAGCCACCTCATCCAGAAAGGGGCTCACCTTGGGTGACGCACTCCCATCTTGTGCGCCAGTATCCTCCGTCTGCTGCTCACTACACAAAAGATACAATATTGTTTACGTTAGCGTATGGAAAAGCAGGGGAAAGAAGGAAACTCTAAATGTATTATACTTACATGTGGGGAGGAGATGAGGACACATCCTTCTCAACTTCAGTCACGGATGCGTCTCCTCCAGACTTCTCAGCATTCACACTGCAGAAACGAAGAAACTAAGTTAGGAATAATCTACGAATTGACATAATCATACGAAAAGATAACAGAGTACTTACTCCATCTGCGCATCTGTGAAAGATGCACCTTCCTCAGCCTCAGAACGCGGCTTCTTGGAAGGCCCCTCACCATAACTACCAGACGCTCTCTTGTGCCTCAACTGGTGGCTCTCCTCCACCTCCTCATCAGAATCCTCCAAATTGATCTGCACAATGTTCGCAGAATTGGGAGGAATCTGTGCAACGTCGGGTCCCTGCTCCACAGAAGGAGCCACACCCTGCACCGGTGTAGCTATCACCGCCACAGAAGGGGAGCCCTCAGGCTCCTGAAGGGCCAGATCCACAACGCGCCCTTCAATCGCGGACAAAATGGGTACCTCACCCTGCCTCAACGGGCGCACTCCTACTGCCACGGGCCGTGGCTTCTCCAGATGCACGACGGTGAAGAGATCCATCTCTGCGCAAGAAAAAAGAGAAAAAACGTTACATAACTTATGGAGAATGAAGAAAGACTTACACTAATAATGACAGTAAGTACGAAGGATGATCACCCACCCGAACCATCCGCAGCCAGGAACGTCGGCACCTCCGTCGCAGGCTCGAAGTAGTTCCGACTGATACCCATGTGCACCAGGAACTCTTCTGGATACGAGTTGATGGGGATGCGGTTCTCATCAATGATAGCCGTGTGATCCGCGCTATACCATCCAGCCTGGGGGCGCTCATCCCTCGGTAGAGAATTCCGAGTATAAAACTCGAAGTTGAAGGAGAAGACGACGGAATCAACCCAGAAGAACTTCTCTCGCCAGTGGCGCAGAGAATCCACCTTATCTGTGTAGCACTGAAGATCACCTTTGCGCTTCGCAAAGGTGACCCACCCATTCAACCACGTCGTATGGTAGAATGCGCGGAATAAATGGACAGTGGGGGGAATCGCTAACAAGCGACAGTTAATCTCAAAGTTGGATATCTTGGCAGCGCCAAGACAGTGCAACTGAGAGATGTGGAGCGAATAGAAGTTGAGTATATCACTCAGGAATACGGATATGGGTACGCGCTGATTCGCATACTCGAAAAAGTGTGTGTACACCCCAACTTTCCCAAAGGGGAAGTCCGCAATGGTATCATTGGGACCGAGCACCTCTGGGTGCACGGCCAATGGAATATAATAGTCCGAGGTGAACTGTGTTAGCTCATCCTCGGACATATCGGAGTGACAATTGTGTANGAGTATATCACTCAGGAATACGGATATGGGTACGCGCTGATTCGCATACTCGAAAAAGTGTGTGTACACCCCAACTTTCCCAAAGGGGAAGTCCGCAATGGTATCATTGGGACCGAGCACCTCTGGGTGCACGGCCAATGGAATATAATAGTCCGAGGTGAACTGTGTTAGCTCATCCTCGGACATATCGGAGTGACAATTGTGTAACTGGATAACCATTCTTTCTAAATACTATGCGCACGCGCTGATTACCAATGTATAGAAGTTGTTTGGAAAGGCGTTGGGAAGCTTTTGAAAATGGAGGAAAACGCTTTTTACTGTGATAATCACAGTAAAAGGTGGAGGGTGGTTATATAGTATTCCACTCACCATAGATGAATGACACGTGTAACCCACTAACTCGAATCGTGTGGCTGGGAAATGAAACGGTACAGAACACGTGGATAGCCTCCCCATTTACCGAGGTACCTAAAATGCACTTTTTTGACTAGATACATCCTACGTGTGTTTTTGGCGGTTTAAATTCGAATGTTTCCCGCGTACGCGTTGGGAATAATTTGGCTATGGATATTAGTCTAGCATCCGCAGGTTTTTACCCTGCGCACACTAGACTGGGGGGACATGATGACGTATAGTCTACATTCGGGTCACGAACCCGATTAGTAAACATTACTAACATTTAAGCCCACCACGTGTGGGCCGTCATAACAATAAATGGACTACCATTTAGACGGTTTGGGCCCACAAGGCCCAAGCCCAAAGTTATTTATGGATTGGATACGGGATATCTTTTAAATAAAAGAGATATATACCAAATATCCGATATCGGCGGATACGCCGAAGATTGGGGAATACGAAACCAACAAGGATTTCGTGTCTATATATAGAGGGCACTATAGCTCTCACAAAGGTACGACTTACAAACCCTAAACTCTTCACAACCCTTAATTCGATTACTTACTCTCACGCCGGAGGATAATCGGGTCCCTCGATAAGCCTAACGGTGTTTGTTGCTTTCCTGGTGCGCAGGTCCCCGAGCATTAATATCTAATTGATACGAGAACAGGAACCCAAACAAGGAACGCCCAACTTTTGTATCAACAAATACCGTGTTATTTGGGTTTATTCCTAATGGATTTTATTGATTTGTGGTGGTTTACAAAAAAAATATAAGAAAGCATATCCATGTCTCAACGAGAAATCATTCGGCAACATAAGTATTATTTTAAACCGCAAGAATGCTAATTAAAATGGTACTGAATTTTGAATCACAAAACTTATGTACGATATCCATCCATGTATAATGGTGGAAATTTAAAACGAAGAATAATTATAGTTTTGAAATTGTGGTTAAGTGTTTTGTGTACAAGAGGGATGAATATTGTTTATTAGGTCAAAATTTCAACTCATAAGTTGTTATGAAAGAGAAGTATACATATGTAAAATACAATATCTATACTACTTATAATACATCTTGGACCTTCTCTCATATTAAATTTTTAAGATTACAAAAAATAGATTTTTAAGTAAATACAATTAGCTAAGCTATTAGTACAACCATCTAATGCAATAAATGTTCAACCATTTGACTTTTCAACCCCTTATTTAATGTTGTAAAAAAAAACCTCTACATAAAAAGTACATGTTAATATGCTTATTGTACAAGCTAATCAAACATAAAAAAAATAAAAAAAATAATAATAAAAAAAAAAAAAAAAAAAAAAAAAAAAAAAAAAAAAAAAAAACTTCATGCAATTAATATAACTTTCTTTTTATCTTGTATACATGATTTTTAAAACTGGACCGTACAACGAACCACTTTCTCAAACGGTTCCCGATTTTTGGTGGTTTTGTCCGGTTCAACCGGCCTCTATAATATTATCATCAATCGTCACGAAGAACATATAGTTAGATACATTACTCGCATAAAATTTTCTTTATAGGGTACCCGCCGCCGCAACGCGCGAGTATCCTGCTATTAAAAGTAATAAGTAGATAGTAATTGACTAATTGATTGTTTACATAGTTTTTAATCAATTAAAGTTATATACACAAAGAGAAAGTTTTAAGTGAATCTTCTAAAGACTGTTGACCAAATTAGATAGACATAAAGAAAGATTTTAAAGTCTCTAACTTTAAGAAAAATTGGCATGTTTAGTAATGGAAAACTCCTTTGTTTTCCAGAAAGATTTACTTAGAAAATATAAGAAAATAGAAAATGTATCAAATTGGGTTTTTTCCAAAAGTTTTCTTGGAAAGATGGAAAACATGTTTCTAAGTTTATAACTAAGTTTTAAAAAACTCCATTTATGAGTTCTCCATAAGTTTCCCATTTTAGAAAACCCCAGCTAAACACGTTTTCAAGTGTTCTTTAGAGAAAGAATAGCTCTCCCATTCTTAAGAAAACTGAAAAATGAAAACTAAGAAAACTTTTCCATTATTAAACGCAATTTCCATGGCTCATTTTTAGGAGAGCAACTTCTTACACATTTTTTTCGAAACAAGTTTCATGACAGTTAAAATATACTTTAAACGCATTGTATATTATGTTAAAAAGTTGTATTTGAGAAAATAGAAAACGTATTCAAATTGGGGTGTTTGGCAAATGCGTCAACTTGGCGCCAAGATTTTTTCAAAATTGAAAAACTTGAGTTTTGATTGTTCCTAATCCTTTTTCAAGTATCCTAGATATGATTCCACTAAACATATCTAATCTTTTTCCAATCGAAGTGGCAAAATTCGGACCTAAAGATAAAGTATGACCAATTTCAAACAAATCCTATGTTTAGGGAATCATGTTAGTTATACATTGTCTAATCCTATTACTAATTGTATGAAAATTCAATCGAAATTAAAAAGCCCCTATTCGATTTTGATGTTTGAATAAAAGGAAATTAAGGTTAATTGACTTACAAATAATGTCAAGAGAGATGTGGTGGTTGATAATCCTTAATTGCAATGCCTCGATTTTGATTAAAAAGAGTGTAATTGAGTTTTGGGTTGAGTATTTGGTTATGGCAGCGTATTTAGAAGAAAGGAGTGGTTATTTTGAATGTGAATAGTGAGGGAAAGAAAGAAGAAAACGGGCTTCAACAGATGCACGGTACCACTAATTTTAGTAGTGTCGTGCACTGCTGTGACAGTTTTCTGTCCAGTTTTGATTTTTGACGAATAAATCTCAATTATTTAGTGAGACTTTTTGACGCGAGGAAAGAATTTATACCTAATAAATTCTTATGACGAGAGAAACTAGACTAGACTACGAATGATGACTTTAGACACTTCCGAGGGAAATGAGTAAATAGTCATTGGAGAGATACGCGGAATGACTTCAATATTTCCAGTGAAATATTTAGATAGTCATGAGTGGTTTTCGAGGATGAATCCATTAGGATTTGAACGACGAGAATGGACGCGATGAGATGACTTTAATATTTCCAACGAAATATGTAAATAGTCATTAGAGGGATATGACGGATGACTTAATATTTCCAGTGAAATATTTGGATAGTCATGGGATAAGACTTGGAAGATGCTTTTGAACAAATGCAAATTATGAAATTCACAAAATGTGTTCCATCATTCCTAGACTTGGACGTAGGAAGTAAAGTCGTTGTCGATAGGATGGTAAAAATAGAATGTCAACGATGTTGTCAAATGAGTAGTCCTTTTCGGAAGAAATGTTTCCTCATTGAACATTATTTGTGACGGAGATAATGACGTATCATGAAGTGTTTTATACACGAGCTTATCACGGGGTTCTTGGTCAAGTCAATCTCTTCTTAGTTGTAGCGCGCCATGGAAATATTTTCAGGATGAATGATATGATTGATTAGAGCTTGCCTCATTTATAGTGCTTATTTTCATGCCTTTCCAGCGCTTGCGTAATTGGCTTCGGTCGTGGAGATAGTAAAATATGTTTGTTTCTTGGTGACCCAAGAAGTTTAGAAACAACCTATGAAGGTACAAACATTACTTGTACTTTATCAATCCACATGATCTCCCACACAGTCAGAGTTAGTGTAAACAGTGATTTTTACACCAAACTCCTTGGGATCGTGTATTCCCAAATGAATAGTACCTTTAATACATCGGGCGATGCACTAGACTGCTTCAAGATAAGAGATTTTAGGATCCTCTTAGAAACGGGCCCAAAGGCGGACACTAAACATGATTTCGGGCATACTTGCCGTAAGATAGAATAAACTATCATGTCCTAATATCTAGGTATTATCCGCATACTCACTTCCATCGTCTTCTGTGAGCTTCGTCTTTGCGGATATGAGCGTTTATGTTGGTTAAGATAGTTTTAAATAAACTTACTCATATATGTATATATATATATTATAGTATACTTGGATTTAAGAGAATACAATTAACAACTACTATTATATGAGGATTAAAGAAATAATTTTAACTCACTCATCATGTTTTTCTCAATCTTGTCACGCATGATCTTAAACCGATCATTGTACATTTCAGGACAAGATGAGCCTAATATAATGTTGTCAACATATATTTGAACAATGAAGAGATGTGAATTTTATTTCTTCATGAAAAGTGCGTTATCAACCTTTTCATGGTATATTCACGCTTAAACATGATATGGTTTTTAGAGATCAACAAATCATGGAGATTGTACTACATATGTCTCCTTGTTGATCAAAACCATTTAGATGTGCACTTTTCATGTCCGTTATATTAATACTAGCAAAGTTAGATCTCAAGTAATCTACATGTACAACTAATCAAGTAGAGAGGGGGTTTTGAGAAAACTTACCTTGGCCTATGTAGTTGTCCTCATTGTTATGCTTAGTGAGATGAGATTAAACTTGAATTATCCGTCATCATTTGTGCACCCATAATTCAAAGATCCTTTGTTGGATTTCAAGTTGATTCTCAAGCATAACTATCAAGTAAGATAAAACTCAAATATTCGGTCCCCAATATCTCATGGGTCCAAAGTTGTTAGTGTTGAACATCTCATGCATTTGGTTTGGATGTTGAAATGGAGGACAATATCTCATGGGTCCAAAGTTCTAAGTTACAGGATAGTTACTTGGATAACTTTGTCTTCTAAAGTTACCTCTCGGTAGAGGAGTTCTAGGCCGAGATTTGGGAAAATTTGTTTGCCTTGGTGGAGGAGTTTTTGATCTAGCATCATGTTTTACAGATCCATCCACGGAGGTTGACACATGTTTATAAAATCTTTTTACTTCCCTTTTACTAGCCACATGTATTTCAACATTATTAACTATTATGTGACTTGGTTTAGGACTTAGATTATTTTTTAAGATTGACTCTGTTCTGACTTTAACAAGTGGTGATACCACAGTACCACTATGTTTAGTGGTGCTGTTACCAACTTTACTGGTACTATCATCTGTTAAATTAGCTTCTTCAGATTTTACAAATTTAACTTGTTTAGTTTCACTAGTAGATGCCTTATTTGGGTCAAATCCTAAGCCCGCTCCGGCATGTTCACTAAACCTAATGTTTTCAAGCATATCATTAAGTGCATGTGTTCCTTTTTCAAACTTAATGACTTTAACGGCGTTTTCTTTGAGTTTTTCATTTTCTATTTGAAGATCTATACATGACTTACACCCAACATCTATTTGCTTGTTTTTCTCAAGTCTTTTTAGTTGGTCTTTTAGTTCTAAGACTTGTACTTCAAGTTCATGCAAGGTTACTTTTAATGTTTTGTTTCTAGTTATGATTTTAGTACTTACCTCACATAATTTATTATATTCATCATATAGCATATTATCATCTATTGACGAATTATCATCACTATAATAAGAAGAGTCGGAATGTACCTCGTTTGAAGCTTAAGCCATAAGACACTTCTCGTCATTTGGCTTTTCCTCCTCTTCTTCTTCACCGCTATCACTCCAAGAACCTCCTACAAAGGCTCTTTGGTTGTTTGATCTTGGTGGTTTGGGGCATTCTCCAATGAGATGATTAGGATCTCCACATCTAAAACATTTCCTATCACTCTTTCCTTTCTTGTAATCTTAGTTCTTAGAGAATGACTTCTTTTCGTCACGAGGTTGTCTAGCAAATCTACCTCTCCTTCTAAAGAACTTCTTAAAGTTTCTAACCGCTAGTGCATACTCTTCGTCTTCACTGTCGGAAAACGAACTTTCCTCATCACTAGACTCTTTCTTGGCTTTTAATGCAAGAGATCTAATTTTCTCACTTTTGCCTTTGACAATATCGGAGTCTTTCTTGATTATCATTTCATGAACTTTCAAATTTCCTATAAGTTCATCAAGTGACAATGTCGCCAAGTTCTTTGATTCTTCAATGGCGGTGACCTTTGCTCTCCATTTGGGATGTAGAGCCCTAAGAAACTTCTTAACCATAGTTCTTGCTAGAATAACCTTCATCAAGAGCTTTAAGACTAATAATAATAGTATTAAATCTAGCAAATGCACTATCTATGGTTTCATATTCGGGAATAGAAAATTGTTCATATTGTTGAACAAGTAGATCAATCTTGTTCTCTTTGACTTGATTATTACCTTGATGGGTGACTAATAAAGTTTTCCAAATTTCTTTTGCCGTATTACACATAAAAATTCTTTCAAACTCCTTCTTCGGCAAAGCATTGTAAATTACCATTTTAGCCTCATCATTTTTGGCTAATTTTCTTTTAAGATTATCGCTTTGTTGATCATAAGGAACAACATGATCCTTTTTAGTTATTGGATCTTTTTCAATAGGTTTAAAGTCACCATCGGTAATAACATGCCAAAGATCAATGTCTTTTGATTTCACATACGTTTCGAATCTTGTTTTCCAATAAATAAAACAATCGGTTTCAAAAAGTTGTGGTCTTTGCATAGATTGCCCTTCTTGATATTTGTCGAAATCCATTGATCGATTTAAGATTTAAAATACAGTTTACTTTAAAAACTTGCTTGACGTGCCTCTGGTACCAATTGTGGGAAACTAGAAGAGGGGGTTGAATAGTTTACCGACTTGTTTTCTTTAGTTATAAAAATTTACTTTGTGAAAATCTTAGATTCAATCGTTAATGAAATCAATCAACACCAATATGAACACAACACTATACTATCACAAGTAAGCAATAAATATGTAAAGAAAAGAGATGGAAGGATCAAACCGTGACAACGAGATTTATAGTGGTTCGGTCACGAAGCTCTTCTTCGCCCTACTCCACTCCCCGAGTACCAAACTCGAGAGTTTTAAGCACTATATCAACAAAGCTCCCTTCAGGCGGAGAAAACCGTACAACGTCGCTTACGTTATTTTCCGACACTAAGCTAGATGTCGAGTACTAATCTTAGCTAGTACCAATCTACCACGATCCACACGATCCTTACTTCTCACACGATCTGCAGGATCTACACGATCCTTACTTCTTACACGATCCTTACACGATCTATACGATCCTTACACGATCTACACTTGATCCACTTGATCAACACAATATCACACAAGATACAAGAGATCCATAAGATCTCAACAAGATCACAATGATCAACACAAGATAACTAGAAAAGACTATGACACTTCTTTGATCATTTGTCAAGTTGTAAATTTGTTTGTTCATACCTAGAGTGATTTACGTAGAAATCAGTCGGAATAGAAAATTGTTCATATTGTTGAACAAGTAGATCAATCTTGTTCTCTTTGACTTGATTATTACCTTGATGGGTGACTAATAATGTAACACCCCCAAAACCTGATTTAGCGGAAGCATACATGCATTGGGGTGCTACTATATTGGTACCACAACACAAAGTACAAAGAATAGTTTTCATTTCATTTATTTAGAATGAAAGTTGTTATCAAAAGCATTTAGTTTACATGATATCAAAGAAGTGCGGAAATAGGCCCATAGGATAATTAAAGCGGTCCCAATTGGTTTATCAGAGTCATCTATGACCATGCCATGCCCTGCCAATGCCTTCAATAGTAAGTTATCGCTTTAAACCTGAAAATACATGCTAAAATGTCAACACGAGGTTGGTGAGTTCATAGTTGCGTATAAATAGCAATTCAGTATAAAAGAAACGTGAGTTCGATAAAAGCGGTGACCATTATGTTGCGTACAATGTCATAAAATGGGGTTCACTTTCAAGTAAATGCAGTAATGTGGACCACAAGGTTAAACGTTTGCTTGACCGTTACATTCGGTTATGATCACATATGAGTTGACCGATACATTTGGTCACGTATGTACATAGCAAGTTGACCAGTACATTTGGCAGGTTGGCCAGTTCATTTGGCTTAGCCGGTTCATTCGGTTATGCAGGTATAATCGTTTAAAGTACTTGTGTCCGTATGTAAAGTAGTCACGTGTGTAACAGATAAACACAGAATGCATTCAAATAACCAAATCAAGTATTCAGTCAAACAGCCAAGTTTGCGTAAACAATTCGCGTATCCAAGTAAACAAGCATTGCGTTTAGTTAAAAACGAGCATGTATTCTCCCCCAAAACAGTTATAAAACGAGTAAAAGTAGGGGGTCATGAACTCACCTCAATAATAGAAATATGCTAGTCAACAAACAACAAGATGCAACCGCTCCGACACGCGACCTAGGTAAGTATGGTAAGTCTTAGTACAACGTTCGTGTTTTAAGTGTTTGACTCTTTTGAAAAGGTTTTTATGTTATGTGTTACCACGTGCTCGTGTATTTCTTGCTTGTTGTGTGGTACATACGTTTCAAAAGTAATTTATTAGAAAGGCTCTTGGTGATGGCTCGTGGTGATAGTGAATGGTGTGAGTGTACATAACGGAACATCCGTGTATTATATTCTTCGTTATAATACGTAAGTAATATATGTATATATATANATATATATATATATATATATATATATATATATATATATATATATTAAGTAATATAATAGTAGTTATGTATTTAATTAATTTAGTTTATAATTAATTAAATATTCTTGAGAAATTTTCTCATCAATAAATTAATGAGGAGATATTATATTATAAATAATTTTTATTATTTATAATATAATTAATTATTAACTATTTTTAATAAATACACTTGTATTTAGAAAAATTATATAAATGTAAGTATTTTTGTAAAATACTCTAAGTGTTATAATTTTTAGAAATTTGGGCATGACCCGTTCGTTTGTTCAACGTTTCCATTTTCCTCAAATGTTGCAATTTCTCAAATAACCCACGAGTCACTTTATTTGCAAAATTTAGTACGTAATAACTATATTATTCACTATTAATATAGTTATCGTTTTAATTTGTTCTACGTTACAAAAATAACCACTGCGAGTTCAAATATATGTAAAAACCCATTTTCGTCATCCAAAATGTTTATTGGGCCGAAATTCACTATTGGGCCCATTAGTCCAAAAACCATTTAATCCGGTTTAAGTTACGTTATATATATCGTTATATATCAAAATTAATTTTTATACGTCCGATAACAAATTTTTGGTCAAAAAGTCAAAGTTGGAAAAATCTTCGTTGGGCTCGGCTACTGTTCACCGAACACCCCTATTGGGCTCAAAATGTCCACTTGGACCGAAACCAATTTTAGTACTTATAATTACGTAACTTTGTATAATTAACGTAATTAACACCCATAATTAAGTTTTAATTCTCAAAAAGTCAACTATGGTCAAATCTCATATTATTCGACCCATAATAATTATATTTGGCCAAAAATGTTTAGTTTCACCAAAAATTGTATTTTTACTAATTAAATACAATTAGTTATGGTTAATTCGATAAGTGTTACAATATAATCCTTCAAGCATAGATTCCACCATTTCAACACTTGAGCCAAAATTTTATGTTTTTCAAAACCCCAATAATTTCATATTTTTAATGTTAGCCGATTTATATATATACACTCAAAAGTGTATATTTCGTCTTAAACTCGCGTAATTAGCATAAATCACATTTGTATCATCAAATTAGTACCACAAGCAACAAGATTTACCACACAAGCAAGAAATATTCATATGACTATATATCATTTAATGTGGGTCGAAACACATGCATGCAACACAATCTATATATATATTTTTCATCTTGACAAAATATATACATTTAGCACTTGGTAACCTCATTTAACATCTCAAGAACATGAATTTAACAAGATTAGAAAAAGTTTTAATGATTCCTTACAAGAGGTGTGTTTGTACGTGGCTAGGAAGAACAAGAGGAGACCCAAATGCTTCAAATTTACCCAAATCACCTTCCAAATAACCCAAAACTCTTGAATTCTATACCCAAATTAACTTGATCTTCAAAAATTATGTATGTATTGTGTGTGTGTGTGTGTGTGTATTCGGCTAGGAGCACCAAGAAGAAGAAAAGAGATGAGTTATGGATGAAAATGAGGATGGTAAGTGTTAAATGGGTATTAGATTTGGTTAATAAGGTGTAGATTGGATAAAAGGGTGCTCCTTGGTCATAAGGGTAAATTGCATGTGGTTTATATGTGTGTGGTGGGTGTGGCCGGTTCTAAGGGTATCCAAGGGAGGTGGGAGTAGATATTTTTACTCCTCGTTGGTATATTGTGTGTCGGTTTAAGCTTAAATGCAACCGTTACGTTCCGGTTTGACGTTTTTGGACACGTATACGTAAAATAAAGTTTTTAGCCACGATTTTGTCAGAAATGAAATAAAATGAGTTTACTGACTCAAAAATATATTTACTTGACCTTTACCATAATTACTGTGGTGTCGGTTCGCGTGCGACGTTGTTTTTCAGAAAATGTGAGAAAGCTCTCAGTAAATTACGAAACTTGTCAGTAACTATCCGAAATGGATTAATTTGTGTTTACTGACAAAAATAAACTTTTTCAGTATTGACTGTAAGCTACAGTGTGCAGGACAGCTCCCGAAAACATGCAGAAATGTGCAGAAACATGCAGAAGTGTGCAAAAATGCATATAATGTTCAAAGTAAGTATAATAAATAGAAATTTATTATAAAATTAATTTATGAAAAATACCATTTGTCACAAATAAAGTTTTCCAAATTTCTTTTGCCGTATTACACATAAAAATTCTTTCAAACTCCTTCTTCGGCAAAGCATTGTAAATTACCATTTTAGCCTCATCATTTTTGGCTAATTTTCTTTTAAGATTATCGCTTTGTTGATCATAAGGAACAACATGATCCTTTTTAGTTATTGGATCTTTTTCAATAGGTTTAAAGTCACCATCGGTAATAACATGCCAAAGGTCAACGTCTTTTGATTTCACATACGTTTCGAGTCTTGTTTTCCAATAAATAAAACAATCGGTTTCAAAATGTGGTGGTCTTTGCATAGATTGCCCTTCTTGATATTTGTCGAAATCCATTGATCGATTTAAGTTTTAAAATACAGTTTACTTTAAAAACTTGCTTGACGTGGCTCTGGTACCAATTGTGGGAAACTAGAAGAGGGGGTTGAATAGTTTACCGACTTGTTTTCTTTAGTTATAAAAATTTACTTTGTGAAAATCTTAGATTCAATCGTTAATGAAATCAATCAACACCAATATGAACACAACACTATACTATCACAAGTAAGCAATAAATATGTAAAGAAAAAGAGATGGAAGGATCAAACCGAGACAACGAGATTTATAGTGGTTCGGTCACGAAGCTCTTCTTCGCCCTACTCCACTCCCTGAGTACCAAACTCGAGAGTTTTAAGCACTATATCAACAAAGCTCCCTTTAGGCGGAGAAAACCGTACAACGTCGCTTACGTTATTTTCCGACACTAAGCTAGATGTCGAGTACTAATCTTAGCTAATACCAATCTACCACGATCCACACGATCCTTACTTCTCACACGATCTGCACGATCTACACGATCCTTACTTCTTACACAATCTACACGATCCTTACACGATCTATACGATCCTTACACGATCTACACTTGATCCACTTGATCAACACAATATCACACAAGATACAAGAGATCCGTAAGATCTCAACAAGATCACAATGATCAACACAAGATAACTAGAAAAGACTATGACACTTCTTTGATCATTTGTCAAGTTGTAAATTTGTTTGTTCATACCTAGAGTGATTTACGTAGAGATCGGATATTTCGACTAAAAACTTGTTTACGTTAGTTTTGACGTAAAATCATTTTGTTATCATCAAAATATAGAGATATCGAAAGATGAGAATAACGTTTTTAGACATTATTTGCATCAACAACAATTTAAATGCATGGTTTGCTTTATATCTTTAAACACACGATTCTAGTAATGTTACATGAATAAAAGAAGCAATAATATCTTTTCTATTTTTTTACTTTGCTCTAACACACGTTTTCAAATATATATAACATTTTTTAGTTCTAACATACTTCTACACTATTTATAAAGAGTGAATGATAATTTTTGAAGTTTTAAATTTTGAAAACTTAAATTAATGTAGTTTACCTAAATTAACTCTAAGTATCCCTAACACATGTTGTTTATTTCAAAAAATACACGCTTTGCATCAAAAGTCGAACAAAAATCACAATTTCACAAATATAATTATTTGCCGCTATACCCTGTCGCTTTGCGCGAATATACTTATATTAACTTAGGGGGTGCTTGGTTGGGGGTATTTGGGTGGGGGGTTAGGGAACGAGAAATGCAATGAATAAACATGCCTGGTTAGGAGTAAGGAATGCAATCATTGTTTAGTAGTGGGTAATGGGGCATTACTCAGTAAATTGGGAGGAAAGGTAATGATTACCCACCACCACCACCAGTAGCCACCACCACTAGCAGCCACCACCACCACCACTAGCAGCCACCACCACCACCACCTGCCACCACCAGCAGCAACCACCACAACCACCATCATCAACCGACCCATTTCCACCCACTCATCACCATGCTTGCTCACAATGTGAGCAAATGGTAAAAATAGGTGAAAGCATCAAAATGTTGCTTCACCAATTTCAAGATGAGACCCGCTTCGCTATACAACACATCCTAGAACGTTTGGATGCTCTTTCCCATCCAAACCAATCCTAGAGCCCTTTTGGAGGCCTTTTGCCCCATTTTAGGAA